>WNWK01005838.1:0-92500 GCA_009830355.1 Cherax destructor
CAAATTTGGCATAAATAGCAATGCTATTCTTGCCGAATAAGGCAAGCGAAAATTTGTGTATGCAATAATTTCGCAAAAATCATTCTGAACCTAAAGACAAAAATATATATTTCATTGTGTTTGTTTATTAAATTATTGTAAACTTATCTAAAATATATTTAGTTGGATTATGCTAAATTAAATTCCGCTTCTTATAATAAGGTTAGGTAAGTTTTCAAAGGTTCTTTTGGTACAAAATTATTTATTTTTACATTACCATAAATTAAAAAAATATATCTTTATACGTATAAGAGTTTTACGTATTCAGCACGACATATATGTGTGTGTGTGTACTCACCTAACTGTGGTTGCAGGGGGTCGATTCACAGCTCCTCGTGTGTGTGTGAGGGGGGCGCGCATGTGTGCGTGTTTGTTTTTCGGGCAGTAAAGTGTATCTCTATTGTATGACTATAATTTGAATTACCTATGTATGTCTTATGTACATAGCTTTATATAGAATATATAAAACTCACAAACAAAAGTTACGTTGGCTTAAGCTAGTCAAACGGTTATTTATCGAATGATCTCGTATCATAAGAGCTCGGGATTAGCCTAATTTCAATTTAATGAAAGTCGATGTGTAATCAGTATTTTCCTGGAAGGAGAGAGGACACAGTCCTGCTTAAGTCTGTCAGCTGGTAGGAACTGGCAGCGGTGACGTCACGGCTCCCAGCCAGTGAAGTCCCTTCACCGCTTGTTTTCCTATTCTTACTCACCTAACATTTACTTTATAAGCTTTTACCTCAAGGCGGTGGTTAATTTATATTATATTGTTTGTTATTTATATTCTGAATATACACGATATTAGCAGCAATATCTTTTGCTATGGGTTGTGTTCCATTTGTTCTTTATCAAAGTAAATCCAGTTCACAATGCTTCCGGTACTTTGTTCACTCGCTGCTGGTTTGCCAGACATTCTGGTGCCTCCCAGTTACAGGAAGAGAGGATGTAGCCGGCACTTCTATGAAGTAGCTGAAAAGTCGTGCTTAGCATGTACTTGCAGCGCTGTATGACCCTGGCGGGTTTAGCGCTTAGTTTTGATCATAATAACATGAACTAATAGAAGATTGAGACACTTATGCAACATGGGAATCTTTATTGAAGAAACGTTTCCCCACACAGTGGCTTCATCAGTCCAATAAAAAGCAGGTGTTAGGAGAGGAGGAGTTTGAGGTAATCAGTCCCTCAGCCTGGAATCGATGTGTTCAGTCCATCACTCTTGTAGAAAGTACAGCATATGGCCGGAGAAGTGACTTATATACTGTAGTCAGGTGAGGCGAAGCATGAGGAGGCGGGATCACAGTGGAACCATCCACTAGTGTAAGTAGGTCTTCGTCCAAAGGTTGGACAAGTGTTGAAGGGTTCCTTATATCAAGATCCCATGATGTTGCAGTGTCTGACAGATGTGATAAATGGTTTTGAAAACCAACAAGTTGAAGATTGAGACACTTATGCAACATATGGGAATCTTTATTAAGTGTCTCAATCTTCAACTTGTCGGTTTTCAAAACCATTTAACTCACATGAATTAATAGACTATCTGCAGCGATCCTCCCTTGAAGGGAGGTTCCTGGGGGCTCTTGATCCAAGGAATTGAACTTTACCTCCCACTGGATCGAACTTGATTGCTCCCATTCCCCCAGGTACTGTGTAACACATGCTGATTTAACGCTCCCTCGGTGAATACAATAATACTGTTAAATTAAGCTAGGCGTGTTGCCCACCTATTATTGCCAAGTCCAGGACCTGACCTGTCATAACTGACCAGGCACTACTCCTGTCATAACTGACCAGGCACTACTCCTGTCATAACTGACCAGGCACTACTCCTGTCATAACTGACCAGGCACTACTCCTGTCATAACTGACCAGGCACTACTCCTGTCATAACTGGCCAGGCACTACTCCTGTCATAACTGACCAGGCACTACTCCTGTCATAACTGGCCAGGAACTACTCCTGTCATAACTGACCAGGCACTATTCCTGTCATAACTGGCCAGGCACTACTCTTGTCATAACTGACCAGGCACTACTCCTGTCATAACTGACCAGGCACTACTCCTGTCATAACTGACCAGGCACTACTCCTGTCATAACTGGCCAGGCACTACTCTTGTCATAACTGACCAGGCACTACTCCTGTCATAACTGACCAGGCACTACTCCTGTCATAACTGACCAGGCACTACTCCTGTCATAACTGACCAGGCACTACTCCTGTCATAACTGACCAGGCACTACTCCTGTCATAACTGACCAGGCACTACTCCTGTCATAACTGACCAGGCACTACTCCTGTCATAACTGACCAGGCACTACTCCTGTCATAACTGACCAGGCACTACTCCTGTCATAACTGACCAGGCACTACTCCTGTCATAACTGACCAGGCACTACTCCTGTCATAACTGGCCAGGCACTACTCCTGTCATAACTGGCCAGGCACTACTCCTGTCATAACTGGCCAGGCACTACTCCTGTCATAACTGACCAGGCACTACTCCTGTCATAACTGACCAGGGACTACTCCTGTCATAACTGACCAGGCACTACTCCTGTCATAACTGACCAGGCACTACTCCTGTCATAACTGACCAGGCACTACTCCTGTCATAACTGACCAGGCACTACTCCTGTCATAACTGACCAGGCACTACTCCTGTCATAACTGACCAGGCACTACTCCTGTCATAACTGACCAGGCACTACTCCTGTCATAACTGACCAGGAACTACTCCTGTCATAACTGACCAGGCACTACTCCTGTCATAACTGGCCAGGCACTACTCCTGTCATAACTGGCCAGGCACTACTCCTGTCATAACTGGCCAGGCACTACTCCTGTCATAACTGACCAGGCACTACTCCTGTCATAACTGACCAGGCACTACTGTCATAACTGACCAGGCACTACTCCTGTCATAACTGGCCAGGCACTACTCCTGTCATAACTGACCAGGCACTACTCCTATCATAACTGACCAGGCACTACTCCTGTCATAACTGACCAGGCACTACTGTCATAACTGACCAGGCACTACTCCTGTCATAACTTACCAGGCACTACTCCTGTCATAACTGACCAGGCACTACTCCTGTCATAACTGACCAGGCACTACTCCTGTCATAACTGACCAGGCACTATCCTGTCATAACTGACCAGGCACTACTCCTGTCATAACTGACCAGGCACTACTCCTGTCATAACTGACCAGGCACTACTCCTGTCATAACTGCCAGGCACTACTCCTGTCATAACTGACCAGGCACTACTCCTGTCATAACTGACCAGGCACTACTCCTGTCATAACTGACCAGGCACTACCCTGTCATAACTGACCAGGCACTCTCCTGTCATAACTGACCAGGCACTACTCCTGTCATAACTGACCAGGCACTACTCCTGTCATAACTGACCAGGCACTACTCCTGTCATAACTGACCAGGCACTACTCCTGTCATAACTGACCAGGCACTACTCTGTCATAACTGACCAGGCACTACTCCTGTCATAACTGCCAGGCACTACTCCTGTCATAACTGACCAGGCACTACTCCTGTCATAACTGACCAGGCACTACTCCTGTCATAACTGACCAGGCACTACTCCTGTCATAACTGACCAGGCACTACTCCTGTCATAACTGACCAGGCACTATCTGTCATAACTGACCAGGCACACTACTGTCATAACTGACCAGGCACTACTCCTGTCATAACTGATCAGGCACTACTCCTGTCATAACTGACCAGGCACTACTCCTGTCATAACTGACCAGGCACTACTCCTGTCATAACTGACCAGGCACTACTCCTGTCATAACTGACCAGGCACTACTCCTGTCATAACTGACCATGCACTACTCCTGTCATAACTGACCAGGCACTACTCCTGTCATAACTGACCAGCACTACTCCTATCATAACTGACCAGGCACTACTCCTGTCATAACGACCAAACTTCTAACTGACCAGGCACACTCTGTCATAACTGACCAGGCACTACTCCTGTCAAATGATCATACCCTAATACCAGGCACTACTCCTGTCATTCGGCACACCTGCAAACTGACCAGGCACTACTCCTGTCATAACTGACCAGGCACTACTCCTGTCATAACTGACCAGCCTACTGCATAACTGGCAGATACTCCTGTCATAACTGACCAGGCACTACTCCTGTCATAACTGACCAGGCACTACTCCTGTCATAACTGACCAGGCACTACTCCTGTCATAACTGACCAGGCACTACTCCTGTCATAACTGACCAGGCACTACTCCTGTCATAACTGACCAGGCACTACTCCTGTCATAACTGACCAGGCACTATCCTGTCATAACTGACCAGGCACTACTCCTGTCATAACTGACCAGGCACTACTCCTGTCATAACTGACCAGGCACTACTCGTCATAACTGCCAGGCACTACTCCTGTCAACTGCCAGGCACTCTCCTGTCATAACTGCCAGGCACTACTCCTGTCATAACTGACCAGGCACTACTCCTGTCATAACTGACCAGGCACTACTCCTGTCATAACTGACCAGGCACTACTGTCATAACTGACCAGGCACTACTCCTGTCATAACTGACCAGGCACTACTCCTGTCATAACTGACCAGGCACTACTCCTGTCATAACTGACCAGGCACTACTCCTGTCATAACTGACCAGGCACTACTCCTGTCATAACTGACCAGGCACTACTCCTGTCATAACTGACCAGGCACTACTCCTGTCATAACTGACCAGGCACCACTACTGTCATAACTGACCAGGCACTACTCCTGTCATAACTGACCAGGCACTACTCCTGTCATAACTGACCAGGCACTACTCCTGTCATAACTGCCAGGCACACCTGTCATAACTGACCAGGCACTACTCCTGTCATAACTGACCAGGCACTACTCCTGTCATAACTGACCAGGCACTACTCCTGTCATACTGACAGGCACTACTCCTGTCATAACTGACCAGGCACTACTCCTGTATATGGACAGGAACTCCGTTTACCAGGCACTACTCCTGTCATAACTGATAGCACTATCTGTCATAACTGACTGCACTACCGTCATAACTGGCCAGGCACTACTCCTGTCATAACTGACCAGGCACTACTCCTGTCATAACTGACCAGGCATACTCTGTCATAACTGACCAGGCACTACTCCTGTCATAACTGACCAGGCACTACTCCTGTCATAACTGACCAGGCACTACTCCTGTCATAACTGACTAGGACTACTCCTGTCATAACTGACCAGGCACTACTCCTGTCATAACTGCCAGGCACTACTCCTGTCATAACTGACCAGGCACTATCTGTCATAACTGACCAGGCACTACTCCTGTCATAACTGACCAGGCACTACTCCTGTCATAACTGACCAGGCACTACTCCTGTCATAACTGACCAGGCACTACTTTTTTTTTTTTTTTTTTTTTTTTTTTTTTTTTTTTTTTTTTTTTTTTTTTTTTTTTTTTTTTTTTTTTTTTTTTTTTTTTTTTTTTTTTTTTTTTTTTTTTTTAAAAAAAAAAAAAAAAAAAAAAAAAAAAAAAAAAAAAAAAAAAAAAAAAAAAAAAAAAAAAAAAAAAAAAAAAAAAAAAAAAAAAAAAAAAAAAAAAAAAAAAAAAAAAAAAAAAAAAAAAAAAAAAAAAAAAAAAAAAAAAAAAAAAAAATAATAATAATAATAATAATAATAATAATAATAATAATAATAATAATAATAATAATAATAATAATAATGATAATAATTTAAGATGGGCCAACTGAAGAATCGCTATTACACAAGAGAAGAGGTAAAATATAGATAGGTTAAACAAATTAAGATATTTTATATTACATAACTTGTAGGTACAATATCAAAATTCGACACTTTGATGTGTCGAATAACAAACAGGGAAATTTTAACAACGAAACATTAAAATAAAACATGATCTTAACTACAAATGTATCAAGAGTAGAGTGACTAACATCTCCATAACGAAAAAGTTCAACACTAAAGGGCAGAGTTTTGTTTCAGAAGAAACGGGAAAATTTCTCCAGACGCGTCATGTTAGTCATATAATATCCGCTCAATGAACCTCCTGATCATTTGCACCGAGGCTGTCAAAAATTAGTATAGTCTGACATATCACTGACGAATTTCAACATAGTCATCTTCCCAATTCTTACCTGCTTATCAAGCATAGTCGACAAGATATCTTATCAGGTAGACAATGTACTACAGCACTAGGTGCTCACAAGGGGTAAGTCAAAGGTAACACCAAACACCAGCTGCCCCAACATTACCAGGTCGTACCATCAGCTCGAGTATAAGAATAATTATCATCATTATATTTATAAGGAAACGTTAAACCCATAGGGATCACACAGCACCCGTAAATTATATATATATATATATATATATATATATATATATATATATATATATATACTAATCGCGAACGAACGATGAAAGATGCAAAATAACCACAGGGGGAGTTGAATGATAGCTCTAGGCCTTTCGTGTTGCAATCAACACATCAGGAGCTTGCAATTTTGCAGAAATATTATAATAATCAAATAAAGCGTTGTAGAAATATATTAGAAATCCAGGAGGATTCGTTCAGGGAAACGACTTTCCAGAATCATTCTGATTCAGAATGATTCTATCCAGAATCAGAATAATTTTTTTCGAGTTTCGAGTGGCATACTATTTTAATTTTAATTATTTTTAGAAATTATCATAAGAGTCACTTAGTATAGATTTTAAATGGACTTAGACGACCGAAAAGCGTCAAAGTGATATTACGTAGTATATGACGTAATTTACTTGTTAGTGTTTTAAACAGGGCCAGAATTTGTTGCCAGAAAGGTAAAATACACTTCGAAATTAATAATTTTCTTCCAGACAGGAAATGTTAGTTGTTGTTATCGTTCGAGCTGTGGAGTTTCCAAACCTTCCATAGTATATTTATGGGTAACGCTAAATCAGTATGGGGTCATACAACTTCTGCAGAATGAGTGACAATGAGGTTTGATCAAAGGAAGGGGAGAGTATCTCTAATTTCCTGGATCAATAGATCTTCACCAGCATGTAAACACTTCTCTTGAAAGGCCAAACCTTCCATACAATCCTGTGTAAACTGGTGCCTCAGCATGGTGTTTGTGCTCCAGCGGTTACCAATCACAGTTCTCCCCACACTGGCATCTCTAACCCCTACTCTGCCATGACATTGCAATGAGTTTTAAAAATTTATGTGAGTAATTCAGTAATGTAGCACGTATTATTCTCTCGCGCTAATTAATTACTTTGTTCAGGAGGAAGATTATGTTCACGTGTATTTAATTCTTCGGGAAACATTATAATCTTAACCTTACATCCGGTCAGATAAAGCCACAGGATTTCCAAGTTCATGGTTCAGTGTGGCATGACGTCAGAAGTGGGAGGCGTTCACTGGCATATAAGACGTGGTGGGAAGTGTGAGCAACACTCAACCTCCAGCAAGCGAGAAAGTCTGACAAGCTATGAACATAGCTTTTAAACCACTTCTGAAACTCGCTACCACCACCAAACATCATCAGTATGGTGTTCACTGCTGATAACTTCGCCGATGAGATCATGAAGCAAACCAGGTAGGCTACCTTTCCTTTCTAACCTATTTTTGTCCACATCTGTAGTCAACAATAATATGAATTACATAGGAATGCAATCTGCATCTACATTTCACTAAAACGTGAACGTGGATGAACATACTTGAGGAACAACTTGCAATGTAACCAGATTGACAGATGATGTAGCAAGGCCTGGACAATATAGCATATTCACAGACGATGGTCAAATTAAATGAAATAATGCAGTAAGCCTCATAGTTACCTAAATATGCCAAAGTATCTTATTAATCAAAGTATGATACCGGAAGCTATGGGCAAATCTCCCAAATTTGCTTGTAGATTCGGCCACACATAGTACTAACAAGATAACCAGTTACAGGGCCGTCTAAATAACAAAAAAAATCGCTGTCTCTATTAAAACTATGACTAGATGGCCATTCTCAATTCTAATATTAAAAATGTTTTTAATGCATTTCTTTGTCCAATATAACTCAAACACATTTGGGTATATCGTTAACATGTTTTTAAACAGGTAAAAATGCTTAAAGTAACTATTATAAAGTTATAATAAGAAGTATTTAGGCTGTTAAACTTGACTGTTCCTTTTCCAGACTGAGCAGCGTGCTGACTGAGATCTCCAGAGCAGTTTTTGAGGCAGCTAAAGAAAATCTCGATTTTGAGAGTCGTAAGCTCACTGTCATCAAGGGCCAACTCTTTGACCTCAGCCCTAAGGTCAGTCCTACCACTTCCTTTACTTATGCCTAGAACAGAGCTCACATGTGTGTGTGTGTGTGTGTGTGTGTGTGTGTGTGTGTGTGTGTGTGTGTGAGAGAGAGAGAGAGAGAATTTTTTTTATTGTTTTTTTTTACTTCCATAATGATGTGCAAGAGATCTTACACATATTCCATCACACAAAAAGTTTTTTTCCTATCATACTCCATCACACAGAATGATTTGAAGTCATATTAAATCACACAAAATGAGTTTTTGAATAAGTCAACTTGAACGCGGAGAATTTGGTGTGCATAAAAATAATTTGACTTACTGTGTCAGGACCAGGGATCTCTGTTATCGTGGCAGTGTAGATTGTGTGTGAGAATATGGGAGGAAGATCATCAGCATCCATCACTATCACAGTGATAGTGCTTGTCGAACTCAGAGTAGGCTTGCCCATGTCCTGTAAAAGATGTTTATAACCAGTTTGTGACATTGTAATATATATATATATATATATATATATATATATATATAATAGGTCAATAGAAACCCTATTTTACTGTAGCAAGTTATTTAGTTTATTGTAGCAATATAAATCATCAGTAGATAATACCAAGTAAACAGTCTTCCGTTACTCTTCATTAATGCATTACATTAAAACACCCCACATAATACGAAATTGGTTGGAAAAAACGTTCTTTAGCAGTGCTAATTTGAAAATAAAAATAAAATAGGTACTGAGTAGTCCTTAGCAACTAAATCCTAAATAGTTTTTATCGATCTTTTTTTTTTTCATTAGTGAACGTTTTTCTAATATTCAACTTTTACAAAATGTGTGAAATTTTATCAATACCCTCACCTTTGCCACGACTTCCAGGAAGAACTTCTTTGGTCCAGCATCGTAGTCAAGGTGCTTGGCCAGGGTGATGGTGCCTCGTTTTCTGTCGACCATGGTGAAATAATTATCCTCATCGCCTGTGAGCAGTTCCAGCTCAATTTCTGAGTTAGCAGTGTTGGGTTTGTCATCATCCGTCACTCTGATCTCAGGAAGAATTGTCAAGCCTGAAAAAAAATGCAAGTCTTTGTTTTGATGCTGTCCTGGTTGAATTTTATCCCTAACTTTTACTAATCGTTTAAATGATAAATAAACAACTCATGCATATACTAGTATCATTGAAAAATTTGTATAAGTTGTTTTTAATCACCAAACTTTGAAAAACTTATGTTCCTACATTTCAAACTGCTATAATGAATGCAATGAAAGACGTCTATATATCTTACTTAAAAATAAACTCATTATCATTATATAATATATTGGAATATACTGGTTCGGCAACAGAATTGTAGATGAGTGGAACAGACTCCCAAGTAACATCATTGAGGCAAGAACTTTGGGTAACATTAAATATAAGTTGGATGGGCACATAATGGGTGTGAATTGTATCTGCCTAGCATTACTGCAGTGTTCCTTCGTTCTTATGTACTACTCTTTTGTTAGAATACTCACCCATTCAGGTTTCAGACAACACACCCCTGCTATTCAAACTTCTATAAAAGTTATAGTCGTAAATATTTTATTACCACTGTAACTTGCTTAGTTACCAAAACTTGATGGCCCAGGCCCTGGACCCATTATGTATCTCTGTAATCCTTTCACCACCACCCACAGGATGGGTATGGAGTACATAATACAGGTATTAAACTTACTGAACATGCAGAACAGCCATAATTACTACAGTGCATTTTATATATACAGAACACTCAGAATGAACATAACCCAGTGCTCCGACTATGCTCTTGCGCTACCGTCCACAGGATGGATATGGGGTGCACAATAAACTAGCCACCTCTGTGGCAAAATCTAAATCTATCCTTCCTAGAGAGATGTAACAAAACACGTAGACACAATACAAGAAATAAATATATTTTCGATACACCGCGTGTTCGACTGAACCTATACAGGAACTTCATCTAAATAGACCTAGGGATTCCCTTCCAGATGCCAAACGTTCCCCTTCAGCCACCTGCTAAAAAATATAGTCAACAAGCAGGTCCTAAATCGTTCTTAAACTCTAATTAGACAAAATATGTTTAACCCTGATGTATCAATATCAACCATCTTAATCCAAATCACATTAACATTCATACTGATGCTCACACTATAACCAATCTGTTCCAAAATATATAATAATTAAATACATTATCTACCTCATTATTTCCCGATACAAATGTACCAGATTGTTACACAAGATCTCAAAATATCATAACTTTTAAACCAAATTGTTACAATATTTAAATCTTAAATATGGCAAACTAAAGCATTCTAGTAAACTACATGTATATCTCATTGATAAGACACATGCGCAACAGTTAAGTATCTTTATTGCGAAACGTTTCGCCTACACAGAAAGCTTTTTCACTCCCTTACTCCTAGAACTTAAGATTTTTATTACCAGGCTTGTGGCTCAGTTGATAGCACACTCGCTTCATATACAGTGTGTCCGTGGTTCGATCCCCGGCATAGGAGGAAACATTGGGCATGTTTCCTTACCTGACCAACCTGGCTGCGGCTCGTACATCGGTTTGCAAGCAGCCAGCAATAACAGCCTTGTTGATCAGGCCCAGATATACTGCGAGGCTTTGTCATGGACCGGGCCGCAGTTGCGTTGACTCCCGAAATCCCTTCCAGGTATTACACTGCGGTCACTGTTCACCTAGCAGTTAGTAGGTACCTGGGTCTTAGTTGACTGGTGTGGGTGGCATCCTGGGGGACAAGATTAAAGGACCACAATGGGAATAAGACAATCATCGATGGCGCACTGATTTTCTTGGGTTACCCTTGGTGGCTAATTTGCTTATTTAATAGCCCTGCAGGTTAAAAATCGGAACAAAATGTAATTTTATCTGATTAAATAAACTTAAGCTCAGAAGTGGAAATAAATCACTTTGGATTTTTTGGGGGTTAGGTATTGTTGTTGATTAGCCGGTATATACGCAGGCCCGGGCCTTTTCCAAGTGGTGGCCCGGCCTTGGTTCCCTTTCTCGGGAGTGTCTCAGACTAATGTCTGCCATGGGAGGAGGTACAAGTACCTCCTCATCTTTTGGACCAATTGTCCCTCAGGCCTAGCCCCATTTCCTGCCCTCACGGGGCTCGTAGGGAGAAGCTAGGCCTCTGGTTTGCCATCTTCTCCGCCCCACGGGGGCTCGTGGGAGTGGCAGTCTTGTGAGCTGTAGGTGGTAGCAGCTCTGGCACCGTCCCTGCCCTAGGAAGGTTCGTGAGTGGTGTCTGCTCGTTTTCTGGGTTTGGGTAATATACACATATGCTGCTATATATGATAAATATGTAAATACAGTATGTAAATGTATTTTTGTTTCCCTGTACATGTGATATTACTTATCACAAGGACCCCAATGAAAATAAAGTCACTTTTTCTGACTTTTTGGGTTATCCAAGGTTCTCTACACATGTGCTGCTATGTATGATAATCTATGTAACTATTTGTGTATACCTGAATAAACTTATGAATAAACTTAGTAAAAGAGAAAACTGAGTTATTAAACTTCATAGAAAACATACCCAGCGGAGTGAGTTCATCGACGGTAACTGTGATATTCTTGGCTACAAACACTGGTGGGTGGTCATTGACGTCTTCCACGTACACTGTCACCTGAAGCGGCACCTGCGGAGGAATATAGACAATTTATAATGTCGGTTCTAGGTCATAATGCTGGTTAACAAGATATAGTGCCAGAGGTGCTGTGCATACCATGAATTTTGCAAGTATTCGAATGTATTTTTGGATAAATGTAAATAAGTCACATTGACTTTATATTGATTATCCTACCTAATTTACACACATGTTACTATGTATAATAATTTATGTAACTGTATTTGTGTGTTCTTGTACCTAAATAAGCTTACTAAATGCTATCCATGACTGTATACCTGTTTACCATGTACATGTCCATACAGATATAAAGATATTATTATTATTATTATTGGCTTTCAACATACACTCAAGTGTCACTCAACACTTTATAAACAATGTATAATATTGAAATAAACTTGTATTTGTATATTTTTGAAAATAAAGCATTTTGAATTTCGTATATAATTCCGGTTTACAGGATATAATGCCACCTTAAAGCTGGGGTCCTTCTGTAAGTACAGCTATGGTGATCCACTGCCTCAGAAGCAAAAACACTGATGCTTCTCCTTGAGACTTCGTGAATATTCTACTTCTACCACTAATCCATCTTTTAAACAAATATATGTGTATAGATTAATGAAACATTTGTGCAACACTTGGGCAATTTTATTATGGAAACTTAATAATAATAATAATATCTTTATTTCTACAAGTTCATGTACAAGGTATACAGACCATAGCTGACATCAATGACATACTACTATATAGAAAGCCCCTTGTTATGCTGAGTATTTCGGGAAAATTAGGTCAGTTTTGTCCCAGGATGCGACCCACACCAGTCCACTAACACCCAGGTACCTATTTTACTGATGGGTAAACTAATTAAGAAGGGGTGGACCGGTAAGCCAGCGGAAGGCCTCCGTCAGATGACCAAAAGCTCCAACGGTGGGTCATCATCTGACCTAACCTAACCTGGAAAACCAGTGTAAAGAAACACGCCCAATGTTTCTACCCTCGCCGGGAATCGATCCCGGACATTCGCTGTGTGAAGGGAGAGCTTTAGCCACCAGTCTATAGCTCCTGTAGATCGATCACTAACGCACTCAGCTCACACAATGAGGTCCACATTAGGACGTGTTTCCATAAGACAACTGTTTTCACTGTTCACCCATCAGTAAAATAGGTACCTGGGTGTTAGTCGACTGGTGTTGGTCGCATCCTGGGACAAAACTGACCTAATTTGCCCGAAATACTCTGCCTAACAAGGGGCTTTTTATATAGTAGTATGTCACTGATTTCAGCTATGGTCTGTATACTACCTTGTACATGTACTTGTAGAAATAAAGATATTGTTATTATTGTTGTCAGCTAGGTCTGTATAAGTTGTATCATGTATCTGTAGAAATAAACCAGTCGCTTCCACAGTCCAATACTGAGTAAAACGGTGGAACATATGAGGGAGTTTGAGGTAATCAGTCCTGGTGATAGTATGTTCATTCCAGACTCAAGAACTGCGTAACTAATAGGCTTTCAACCTAACAAGTCTTGCGAGGATGTGCTGGTTACACAGGTTCCATGGTATGCAGTTCCTAAACATAAAGAAAAGGAGTAATGTGTGCTCGTGGCTCAAGTAGTAGTAGTGCTTTCTGTTCACATCAGGACACGGGTTCGATCCCAGATCAAGTGGAAACCTTGGGTGTGTTTCCTTACCCATGTTGTCTCTTCCGCAGTAAGCAGGTACGTACTTTGGTGATAGCCGAGTGTTACGGGCAGCAGCATAACAAATAGTAAATTAGACACATATGCAACACTTGGTTCAAGATTGATGGACTGACAACATCTACTCAAGATTGAGGGCCTGACAACCTCACACTCCTCCTGTTCTTCACGATTCTCCTTTGTATGGACTGATGAAGCCACTGTGTGGCGAAACGTTTCCTCAATAAAGATACCCAAGTGTTGCATATGTGTCTAATTTACCAACTCGTCGGTTCTCTGAACCATTCATTCACAGCATAACAAATAGTTATAATCATAACCATAATTTTTAAAGTGGAAGGCCTCGATCAGATGACCAAAAGCCCCAGTGGAGGGTCATCATATGACTTAAGACCCGCGTTGGGAAACATTTGTCCTGTTTCCTTACAAACATTACACCTACCTTATGGGTAGCAATGAACCCCAATGGAAATTAAGTCAATGACTTTTTTTTTGGTTCTCCCAGGTAATTTACACATATATTACTATTGTACTTACGTGTATCTGTATCTAGACTTAACATTCAAGGGAAAAGGGTCAAAGGACCACAGTGGAGATAAGTCAGACTTAGTGGCTTCATTGGGTTATTCAGGGTTACTAACCCTCGGGTAAATAAAATCTGCCAAGACCCTAGGTCTAGAAAAAGACATTTATGTACAGTTCAGGATATTTATTAGAGGAAACGTTTCGCCACGAGTGATTCTTCAGTTAGGCCTGAAGGAGCTACTCGTGGAGAAACGTTACCTCTAATAAATGTCCTGAAGTGTACACAAGTATCTTTTTCCACATTTTGTCAGTATCACTATACCATTTTAAACCCCAAGGTAATTTACACATAAACTATATAAGATAATTGTACTTATGTATTCCTGTACGTAAACAAACTTGGCCAGTAGTGCTGGGTACTAGACCAGCAGCAGATCCTTCCCCTGCGGTATCCCAAGCCAAAATAAATATGCTGTATAACACACACACTGACTGTCACACACAGCAACCACTCTTAACGGAGACACTGGCTTCCTACGCACTTCCTATTTGCTGTTGGTTAACAAGCTCAATTATACGCGATTAACCACGCGGAAAGCACTGTTGTGTACGCAAAGAGCTAAGTGGTAATTATAGTGAGGAGAAGAAAGCAGGTGTCTCAGCTCAGAACGTGTAATTCATTCAAAGAAACCAGGTTCATTTCTCGGTTGGGGCAGTGCGTTTTAGCGTATGTAAATACGACACAATGCCGATTGTGGTATTTTATTGTGATGACGTTTCGCCCACCAGCCACTTTCTTAATAAAGTCCTTATGTTAAATTGTCATAACCAGCATTGTGTTGAGTGATGTAAATGAGTTAGAAAATTGACAAGTTGAATTATGAGACGCCTGTGCAACATTTGTGAATCTTTATTGTAGAAACGTTTTGCCAACCAGTGGCTAGCGAAACGATGTGTATTTTATTTACATTATGTCGGTAAACGTTTTGGGTATGGGGTATGCCTAAAGATATGGTTTTACCCCCAGGGTACACACCAATCAACCTAGCAGAAGCTGGAAAGCTTTAAGCCTGCTGCGTGGGCGAAACGTCGTCTACAGTTTTCCATCACTGCCTTTATGAGTTGATCAACTATCATGTGTTCCATTCAGGTGTGTCACATACCTCGTTAGTCCCGCAGGTGAGGGTGAGTTTCACGACAGGTGAGGGACCAAGCATGAGGGAGTGGAGCGGCGCCCCCACCTCCAGCCTCCCAACTCCTCCACCAATATCACCCCCCTCCTTCTGCTGCGCCACACGGAACATCCCAGCCGTCTCCTGCAGAAGGAAGATACAGCACTATACTCACAGTCACACAGCCTCTGTTAACAAGGGTTAACGAGAAACAGATGAACTATTAATGGATGTTAAAAGTATATCACTATTACGTATCGACAAGCATGCAAATGAGATATAATATGCAGTTTATTGCATTTCAATGAGAAAACGTTTTGCCCACTAGCGACTTTATTAATCCTGGTAAAAATTGAAGACTATCTTTAAACATTTATTAAAAATGTTTATAACAAATATTTTTTTAAATATTAATTAAAAATAAATTTTAATATTAATTTTAAAGTTATTAAATTTTATCAAAAAATATTTAGGATTAATATTATATTATGCTTCATTACATGTCTTGTAATATATGAGCTCACATTGGTGGGCAAAAAAATAAAACATGGCTATATAATCATAACCATAATTTTTAGAGTAGTGGAGTGGTAAGCCAGTGGAAGGCCTCTGTCAGATGACCAAAAGCTCCAGTTGTGGGTCATCATATAACTAAGACCCGCGTCAGAAAACACTTGTCCTGATTCCTGACAAACCTTACCTAACCTAAACAAAAAACATGACTAAAATTATAACATTAATTCTTAAAGACGTGGACGGGTAGGCTAGGGGAAGGCCTCTACCAGGAGAAATACTCCTCCTGTTTAACTAATCTGACATAATGTAACCTGTACTAGCGGGAATATTTATATATAAATTAAATACTTAAAGTTTTCAGTGAAGTTGAGAGTTTGAAAACAGTAATTAAAAGCAGAGACCAGTGATCTTCCAGTGTCATTCTTCAAGGGCGAGGCACTGAATCTGGTGACGAACTCTTTAGATTAAATACGAGTTCCTCCCATTGCCAAGGCACTATCACCCCTAAGGATTTAGCACTTCCTCATATTTAATAATAAATCATATTACGGTTGGGGCTCGAACAATGGCAGGCGAACCCTGAACCTCACAGGCAAGTGTGCCAATCACTGGATGGCACACGGTTTCATCCCCACCCGTTCTCTCATTTGTTTGCAATTGCATTATTGCAATATCGTGAATACTACTATTACTTTTGCTACTACTACTTCTATTGGTACTACCATTACTATTGCTACTATAACTATTACTACTATTACTACTACTATTGCTATTACTATTATTGCTACTGAAATTGCTACTACTGCTACTGTTACAACTACTACTATTGCTATTACTATTATTGTTACTGCTACTATTACAACTACTACTATTGCTATTACTATTATTGCTACTACTACTACAACTACTACTTTTACTATTATTGCTACTGATATTGCTACTACTATTACAACTATTACTACTACTATTGCTAATATTACTACTACTAATAATAATAATCGTGAATATAATCTTTGACCTAGAATCAAGAACACAGTGACCTAGTCAACATCACAACTATTTAAGTACTGAGACAGTTCAGATGAGATTTCTGTCAATTTCACTGCAGCCTTCTGACGAGGCCATACCTGGGCGAGTGGCTGCAGAAGGAGCAGGTGAGGGTGAGAGACATTGACAGTGAGAAGAGTGTGTCCTGGGGGCGCATCCTCCTTCACTCTTACGAACCTCCTCACCTCCTCTCCGGCACCCCATTCACAGCACCTTCCTGCAGGAAACAAAATTATTGTATTTTAGCTGGCAATTTTGTTCCCCAGGAAATAATTTATAATGTGTGTCTGAATTAGATAACGAAAGTCCGCCATGAGAGTTGTGGACTCTTCCAGAGGACAAACGTTCATTACAAGGGGTGCTTGCTTTCTCTCTTTTTCTCTCTCTCTTTCTCTCTCTTTCTTTCTCTCTCTCTCTTTCTCTCTTTCTCTCTTTCTCTCTTTCTCTCTTTCTCTCTCTCTCTCTTTCTCTCTCTCTCTCTTTCTCTCTCTTTCTCTCTCTGGAACGTGCACAAGACTCCTAAACTAATGCTAATGCTCACAAACACTCAAACAGTATCCTCAGTGTTTGCGAGAATTCTATACCCAAATTAACATAAATCTCAGTGTTAACAAATAAATATGTAAATCGCTGAACAAATACATTACGAAAATTAGAAATTAATTAGTTGTATCTGAAAAAAATACCGTAATGATGGTAAAATTGGTCAATTAGCAAGAACTCATTTAAAATTAAGTCCTTTCTAAAATGTCTCTTATACGTTTAAAGATTTTTTTTTCATTTATGTTAGTGTAAAACATAACAATTTTGTACCAGAAACAATCTTAGAAAACTTAGCTAACCTTATTATAACAAGCGCAATTTAATTTAGCCTAATCCAACTAAATATATTTTAGATAAGTTTGCAATAATTTAATAATAAGCAAACACAATGAAATATATTTTTTTCGTTAGGTTCAGAATTATTTTTGCGAAATTATTGCATACACAAATTTTCGCTTCCTTTATTCGGCAAGAAGAGCGTTGCTATTTAAGCCAAAATCGCAAGTTTTTACCTATTCGGCACGACACACACAATATATATATACATATATGTGTGTGTGTGTGTGTGTGTGTGTATTGCTCTTATTCGTCTATTTCTCGATATTGTATACCTCCTTTCATTACACTTTTCCCACTTTTATTGAATAAAATATTGAAATTATATATATATATATATATATATATATATATATATATATATATATGGGACGGCCCCATCGCTGAAAAGATACTTGCCAATATGCTTAGGGCCGTAACAGGGAAACTGCCCGTCTCCTAGCTGTGAGTGCACATCACTCTGGGGACTTCCTCCAAACAGTTCCCATTTCGGCCATGGGAACACTCCTCGACCCTAAGACCCTTCGTATTGCAGTGGCTCTGCGCCTTGCTGCCCCTATTCACACGGAATATACGTGTATTTGCAGCGATGCGCAAGCCGACCAATATGGTCTACATGGTCTTAACTGTTCTAAAACCAAGGGTTGGCATGCAAGACACAATGAGGTCAACGACATCATAAAGAGAACCCTTGCTACAGCTGGATGCCCAGCCGAGAGAGAGCTTCGATCACTAGCAGCCAACAACGCCCACAACCCAGCAAACCGCCCCGACGGGATCACCATCTATCCTTGGAAGAATGGCAAGCTCTTAGCATGGGATTATACCTGTGTGTCGACACTGGCTGACACCTACATCCATCACAGTGTCGGGCGACAGGGAGGAGCTGCTGACCACAGAGAGGAGTACAAGATCGGCAAGTACAGGGACATAAGCCAACAGTATCAATTTGTCCCAGTGGGATCAGAGACCTTGGGAGCGTGAGGAAAAAATGCAACACGTTTCCTTAAAGAACTGGTTTCCAGACTCATCGACACCACCAGGGACCCAAGGGCAGCCACGTTCATGTTCCAGCGTCTCAGCGTGGCCATCCAGAGAGAAAACGCATGCTGCATACTTGGCTCGCGTCCGGCTTCGGAGGAGCTGGAGGAGATTCATAATCTTTGATATATTGTACCATTTTATTCATGTTCATGTTTTCCATTGATGTATTCTGTCTGTTAATAAAGCATTCCATCATATATATATATATATACAGGAATCTAAGAGACATACTATGCGTGGGCCCTCGTGTGCGGGGCCCTGCTTATTAAATATAATTTCTTCAGTTTCCGCTACACTCGTGTGCGAGGATACCGTATAGTGCACCTATTCTCACATCAGCAGTGATAATCGTACATGGATTTAAAACGTTTCCTGGTTATTTTCAGTCGCTTCGTTCCCAGACGTATAGCGGACTATTTTTTTTATTTTGATTTATGCATTGTGAGAGGTTTATGTAACTTAATCCAACCTAACTTGAAGAAAATAGTAAATTGGCCAAACTTATCTATAAATAAAGAAAAAAGAAGCCTAGTCCAACCTAATTGATATTAATGGATATTGTAACTTAGAACATAAGGACATAAGAAAGAAGGAACACTGCAGCAGGCCTACTGGCCCATGCGAGGCAGGTCCAATTCTTCCACCGGCTTAAGCCAATGCCTTGACCTAGTCAGGTCAGTCGCATTCACTTAAGGAAGGAGCACATCTGACGTAGTAGCACAAGCTGGTCAGGTCCAACTCACACCCACCCACACCCACTCGTGTATTTATCCAACCTACTTTTAAAACTACACAACGTCTTAGCTTCTACGACGGTACTCGGGAGTTTGTTCCACTCATCCACAACTCTATTTCCAAACCAATGCTTTCATATATCCTTCCTGAATCTGAATTTTTCCAATTTAAAACCATTGCTGCGAGTCCTGTCTAGGCTACATATTTTTAGCACGCTATTTACATCCCCTTTGTTAATTCCTGTTTTCCCTTTATACACCACAATCATATCCCCCCTAATTCTACGCCTTTCTATGGAGTGCAGATTCAGGGCCCTAACTTAGCCTAATTTAACATAGCTTAAAATAAAGAAAATAGTAACCTAAGCTTACTTAAAGAAAATAACTTTACTAAGTTTACTGAAAGTTTCATGTTCATGGTCAGGTAAGTTCACCAGGACGGGTCCTGGCCCGGGTCTTCTCCTGTGGTGGCCCGACAGTGGCTCCCGATGGAGTGTCAGAGTTTGTACCAGTGATGTACCGTTTACAGCTCTATGGTGGGGAGTCTTATGGCAAGGGCACGGTGTCTTCTTCAGGTCAGGTGGAGTACCGCTTACAGCCCTATGGCGGGGGCAGCCCTATAAGGTCGCGGGGAGGAGCCTTCAGTACAAGTGGTATAGCAGTTAACTAAAATTGTCGTCTGCGTGGAGGGACACCACTCCCACGAGCCCTTCTAGAGCGGGGAAGGTGCCAGAGCCAGAGCTTGCTACCACCTGCAGCTCACAAGACTGTCATTCCCACGAGAACCCCTGGGGTGGGAAAGATGGCAGACCAGAGGCCTAGCTTCTCCCTACGAGCCCCGTGAGGGCGGGGAGGTACTTGTACCTCCTCCAATGGGAGACATAGGTCTCAAGACACTCCCAAGACAGGGAGCCAAGGCCGGGTCGCCATCTGGAAAATACCCGGGCCGGGAGAGTACCATCGAATCAAGAACAACAATGTCGTCGACGTCCTGTAGCTGGGGTACACCAGGTCATCTGATCATGTAGTGTCAGAGCTGGTATTCTTGCTGGTACGAGGCTTTCAACTCTCAAACACTCTGCTCCACCCGAGGCACTCCTGGCACTGAGGCAGCAGCTTGAGTGCCAGAGCCACTTAGAAGATTCTCTTGGGTGTATCCTGTGTTACTGAAAGCGATAAGAAATTATCATTGAGAATCTCAGAAAAAAATCATATGGTAAAATGAGGATAAAGCGAGGAGGCTGTTGTGTAGGCCTTGTGTAGGCCTTCCAAGTAAGTATATTTAGGCACAGGTCCGGGGTCGATCCCCGGTACGGTTAGAAACATTAGGACGTGTTTCCTTAAGACAGCTGTTGTTTATGTTCACCCATCAGTAAAATGGGTACCTGGGTGTTAGTGGCTTCCTGGAGTTTACCTGGAGAGGGTTTCGGGGGTCAACGCCCCCGCGGCCCGGTCTGAGACCAGGTCTCGTGGTGGAGCAGGGTCTGATCAACCAGGCTGTTAATGCTGGCCGCACGTAAACCGACGTACGAACCACAGCCCAGCTGATCTGGTACTGACTTTAGGTGCCTGTCCAAAACTGACCTAATCTGCCTGAAATGCTCTGCATAACAAAGGGTTTTTTATATAGTATGTCACTGATGTTAGACAGGCCTGTATCCTTGTACGTGTGGAAGTAAAGATTATTATTACAATGATCATACATAGTGTAACTTACGTAGGATAACCCAAAAAGCCAAAGTGACCTTTACTTCCATTTAAATAGTCCGCCCAGATGTCACACTAGTAAGTGGACCTTTAATGATATCCTGTGCCTCTTTCCCTATACCACTTTGCCACCATAACCATAGACGAGTCTCTATGCATTGTCGTTTCGGTGGTCGCCACGGCGTCCGTCCCCGTCCTCTCGAGCCTGACCTGTCATAAACAGCTGATGTCGACACAGCTGATGTGACATAACACCTTTGATGCTGGGTCTAGCCTCTGGCTCTTTTTCTTTATACTATAGCCCTTCCTCTCTTCCTTCCCCCATTATTCTTCTATCCCCACTTGCCATTCACACATCTAGGGGTCTTACCTGTGAGTCGTTACCTGCGCTTGTAACATCTGCTGCCATTCATCGGACAAGTCGAGGCGTCCCATAGCTCGGTTGGTAGCGCACTTAGTTCACACGCTGAGTGTCCGTTGTTCGTTCCCCGGTTCGGGTGGAAACATTGGGCGCGTTTCCTTACACCTGCTTCCCCTGTTCACCTATCAGCAAGTAGGTACCTGGGTGTTAGTCGGCTGTTGTGGGTGGCACCTTGGGGGGTGGTAGTATACCTTAGATAAGGCGGGGCTTTAAAATGAGCTGAGCTAAGATAACTTCTCTTAGCCTGTAAAATTGATGTGTAAAAAAAAATGAGGCCTTGACTGCCTACCCTCGCTCTCATTCCTCTACCAGCCTACAGACGAGCCTCTAGAACAGGGGTGGGCAAACTACGGCCCAAGGTTTTCATACGGCCCTCCAAGATCAAGTCATGGAAAAATAAACACATATGCAGCATAATGTGATCCTTTGTTGAGAACGTTTCGCCCACACAGTGGGCTTTATCAAGTCACAAACAGATCTGTTTGTGACTTGATAAAGCCCACTGTGTGGACGAAACGTTGTCAATAAATGATCACATTATACCGCTTATGTGTTTATTTTTCCATTGTGTCGGTATTTTATACCATTTATATCCAAGATCAAGTCATACACTCGTGTATATACAGCTGAATGAGCAAAACATCGTTCATTTCCCTCTGTTAAAAACATGAGCTGTTACAAAAGCATTATCAGACAAGTACAGTTCCCAGTTGATGCCTTTAGAAGAGGAATTTATCAATAGATTTGCCGATGTCAAGCCAAAAAACACAGGTCACTTCTCTCTCACTCAAATCTTCAGTGTTAAGGATCAGCACAAGAAACTTGGCACCTAATTTTAACAACCCGGTAAATGACTGCAGTCAGATTCATCATTCTCATTGACTTTGTTCTGTTACTTTTTGAGTTTGTTTTCCAAATTTTTTTTTTTTTTTCATGTGAAGTTTCTTCTTTACAAAATTATTTGCAGTTTTTTTTTTGTTTTAACTTTTATTTTGGCTATTTTAAATATTAATTAATTTTACTCAATATACTATGCGGCCCTTTAAAATTGTGAATTTCTGAATGTGGCCCCTGCACTGAAAAGTTTGCCCACCTCTGCTCTAGAAAATAAAGATGGAGCACTGCGGCAGGCCTACTGGCCCATGCTAGGCAGGTTCTACACTTGATATTACCCACAGCAACAGACACTGTGCTAAACTCATCTTAAGCACATCATTTCATTGTTATTAAGACAGTAAAAAGGGCGACTGTTGAAGCACTTTAAATAGTGGAAAAACCGGCTCAGTGTTGCCACAACGTTGTATCGTTTTTTTCCATCTTATATTTATAATTTTTTTATCGTTCTGGTAAAACTGATTATTTTTTTTATGAATAGAGGGCAAACTAAAAGAGAAATTTGCACCTACAATACGTACACAGCACACTCACATAACATGCACGTTCATTACGTACATATTACGTACACAGGCACATTCACACAATATGCACGTACATTTCGTACACTGGATCACACATGCACGTCCATTACGTACACAGGTACATTCACACAATATGCACGTACATTTCGTACACTGGATCACACATGCACGTCCATTACGTACACAGGTACATTCATGTATGCACATATATTTCATACACAGGCACACGCACACATGCACGTACATTACATACACAGGCACACATTCACGTACATTACGTATACGGCACGGAACATGCACGTACATTACGTACAAAGGCACGTACTAGTACGCGTCAGCTTAGCGTGAACGCAATTTGTTCAGTGTCACGTGCTGTTCATACGGTAATATTTTTTTGTGTGTGTATTTTGTGGTTGCAGGGGTCGAGTCATAGCTCCTGGCCCCGGGTCTTCACTGATCGCCACTAGGTCCTCTCTCTCTCTCCATACTCCAAGAGCTTTGTCATGCCTCTTCTTAAAGCTACGTATGGATCCTGCCTCCACTACATCACTTGCTAGACTATTCCACTTCCTGACAACTCTATGACTGAAGAAATACTTCCTAACATCCCTGTGACTCATCTGAGTGTGCGCGCGCAAATGTATGCAAAACTTGAGAATAAGTTCTTGCTTCTTAAGTTTAAGTTATTCCCTTTCCCTCTCACCATCTTGAGAGGGGGAACTCTCTCTCACCATATTGAGAGGGGGGAACCCTCTCTCTCACCATCTTGAGAGGGGGGAACCCTCTCTCTCACCATCTTGAGAGGGGGGAACCCTCTCTCTCACCATCTTGAGAGGGGGGAACCCTCTCTCTCACCATCTTGAGAAGGGGGAACCCTCTCTCTCACCATCTTGAGAGGGGAAAACCCTCTCTCTCACCATCTTGAGAGGGGGAAACCCTCTCTCTCACCATCTTGAGAGGGGGAACCCTCTCTCACCATCTTGAGAGGGGGAACCCTCTCTCTCACCATCTTGAGAAGGGGAACCCTCTCTCTCACCATCTTGAGAGGGAAACCCTCTCTCTCACCATCTTGAGAGGGAAAACCCTCTCTCTCACCATCTTGAGAGGGGAAAACCCTCTCTCTCACCATCTTGAGAGGGGGGAACCCTCTCTCACCATCTTCCTTAAGTGTTAATAATAATAATAATAATAATAATAATAATAATTATAACGAGTATTCATGTGTGTACCATCTACCCCTCCATCTTTTTCCCCTAAACCCCTCCTCCCTCTCACCCCCTGCTCTATCACACCTGTTTCCCCGCCTCTGCTGTCAGACACCAGTCCCAGCTTTTAGCACCTGTATCACACCCACCCACCTCCACAACCCCACCCACCTCCACAACCCCACCCACCTCCACCATTTTCACAACCTCAGTATGCTGGGTGTCAGTTGGTGGGCGGGGCGGCAACACCAGTATGCTGGGTGTCAGTGGGGGGGCGGCAACACCAGTATGCTGGGTGTCAGTGGGTGGGCGGGGCGGCAACACCAGTATGCTGGGTGTCAGTGGGTGGGCGGGGCGGCAACACCAGTATGCTGGGTGTCAGTGGGTGGGGAGGGCGGCAACACCAGTATGCTGGGTGTCAGTGGGTGGGCGGGGCGGCATCACCAGTATGCTGGGTGTCAGTGGGTGGGCGGGGCGGCAACACCAGTATGCTGGGTGTCAGTGGGTGGGCGGGGCGGCATCACCAGTATGCTGGGTGTCAGTGGGTGGGGAGGGCGGCAACACCAGTATGCTGGGTGTCAGTGGGTGGGCGGGGCGGCATCACCAGTATGTTGGGTGTCAGTGGGTGGGCGGGGCGGCAACACCAGTATGCTGGGTGTCAGTGGGTGGGCGGGGCGGCAACACACAAAGGTAAACAAAAACATTGAACTCTATACAACAGACCTGACGTGAGAGTGAATGAAGAGCAAAAGAGTGAAACTGTGAAAAGAGTCAAAAAGAAAAAAAACGATAAATAATGAAACAAAATTTAAACAGTAAAAAAAAACAAATATATCACACACACCACACAACACGCACACACACCACACACATACACAACACACAACACACACACACCACACACACAAACACACAACACACACATTTCGAAGTGTTTCCTTACACACACACACATACAACAGGCCTAGTGTCTAATCGACATGTGCCTAGGACAAAATGGTAACTAACACAAAACACACACAAAACACACACGAGTCCAGTCTCATAGGCTGTGTATAAATACTCAATAAAATTCCTTACTATATTAAATAATTTTATAATGCATCAGTATATTAACTTATAGAGTAAGATAAGGAAACCGCAGCTTCAATATCAGATGTACTAGATAAACCAATCTTCAACTTTCTATCTAAATTCACTAGAAAAGTGATTGTGTCTCTTGTTAGAAATCACAAATGCTGGTCAGTAATTCATGAAATAGAAAGTAAATACGGATGTGGTTGGTTGGGTTATGGTGGGCTGGTTGGTTGGGTTATGGTGGGCTGGTTGGTTGGGTTATGGTGGGCTGGTTGGTTGGGTTATGGTGGGCTGGTTGGTTGGGTTATGGTGGGCTGGTTGGTTGGGTTACGGTGGGCTGGTTGGTTGGGTTATGGTGGGCTGGTTGGTTGGGTTATGGTGGGCTGGTTGGTTGGGTTATGGTGGGCTGGTTGGTTGGGTTATGGTGGGCTGGTTGGTTGGGTTACGGTGGGCTGGTTGGTTGGGTTACGGTGGGCTGGTTGGTTGGGTTACGGTGGGCTGGTTGGTTGGGTTACGGTGGGCTGGTTGGTTGGGTTACGGTGGGCTGGTTGGTTGGGTTATGGTGGGCTGGTTGGTTGGGTTATGGTGGGCTGGTTGGTTGGGTTATGGTGGGCTGGTTGGTTGGGTTATGGTGGGCTGGTTGGTTGGGTTATGGTGGGCTGGTTGGTTGGGTTAGGTGGGCTGGTTGGTTGGGTTAGTGGGCTGGTTGGTTGGGTTATGGTGGGCTGGTTGGTTGGGTTATGGTGGGCTGGTTGGTTGGGTTATGGTGGGCTGGTTGGTTGGGTTATGGTGGGATGGCTTGAAGCTACACTAACTTTCTCACCACCAGCCAAGAATACTCTAAGGCAGAACATATAATTTAAAGTAAATTCTCAGTGTATATATGCTGAGAAAAGTATCTACAAACAATGAAGACTGAACAATAACAATGAAGACTGAACAATAACAATGAAGACTGAACAATAATGAAGACTGAACACTAACAATAAAGACTGAACACTAACAATAAAGACTGAACACTAACAATAAAGACTGAACACTAACAATAAAGACTGAACACTAACAATAAAGACTGAACACTAACAATAAAGACTGAACACTAACAATAAAGACTGAACACTAACAATAAAGACTGAACACTAACAATAAAGACTGAACACTAACAATAAAGACTGAACACCAGCACAGCTCTGCTGTTGTAACTACAAACACTGACTATGGTATTCTTCAAGATAGCGAAGTGCACATGCAATTCCCTGGATCAAGAGCTCTTCCTCAGCATCAGCGTATTAACACTGGAGAGACAAACACACTGAAACCTGCCGAATGTTTTTAAGAGAAGCGAAGATAAAGACTGAAGGTTAGACTGCATGTTCCTTGACTGCGCGAAAGCCTGTGACAGTCTTCCGCTACAAACTAACAGGCTATATTAACAAAGTACTGTTAAAAGGCTCTTCATCCAAGGAATGGGAGATTCCTTCTTCTGGATTTCGAACGCAAGGCAGCAAGAATCATAGGCGACATTTGACTCTGGCAAATTTTCGTTTGACAAAACTCCTATAGAGCGAAACGTTGCCTCAATAATATGTCATATTAACTTCACTTGTGTCCTTTTGCCTAACATATTGTCAGTAATTTTATCAACAGTTATTATTACATAATAACTGTTACAAGCTATGTTCCTGTTACTGATCCTGGAGGACTATCTTTCCTCCCGGGGATCCATTTATGGACTATTGATCCTCGTGGCTCCTCTTCTATGCCGGGGATCAAATCACGGACCTCTGATCCTTTAGAGACACCCTTTCCTCCCAAGGATCAATTCAGACCAGTTATTGCTAATATATGTAAATGACTTAGTCAGAATGAGCTGAATCCTGCAAACGTCAGTTTGCAGACGATGCAAAGTGACTAATATAAAAGCAGATGACAGGTACTGTTTACAAGGTGGTCGGGACAGAGACCAAGAATCTTGACGCAGGAGGATAATGGCGCTCAATCTGCATGTAAACACAGGAAGGGGAAGGAAAAACAAGAACACTACAACCTTGACGAACAGAAACTGCAAGTATTAAGGAGAATCTAGACGTAAACATTACAACTTGTCAGACACAGCATATCATTGAATCTTGATTCAGAGGACACCTCCACAACCTTCTTCCCTACAAGTGGGTATGACCTACTTCCACTAGGGAATCCCACCTACCAGTGGCAATGTCTTCCTCTGCTGCACCTCCCTCATCTGATGCCAGAATATAAACATCAATCTTCCTGTCTGTGCTTCACATTCTTCAAGACTACGGTGCTCATCACCAACTCCAAAGCTGAGGGACTGATTACCTCGTCTTTGTACATAGTTCCACATTCTCATTATGACTCGACTTTGTATTGATGAAAGCCACTGGATGGCAAAACGTCTACAAATAAAAATTCCTAGATGTTGCACATGAGTCTAATTCTTCACCACATCGAGAATATCGCTGAGGGTGAACAAATTACACAGACTAAGCGATATACGTGTAAGGCGAGCCTGTCTAAACTCACAAAATCGTAACACGACTGTAAACAAACCACGGAACGGAAAGGGTTTGAACTTATTGCTCGTGAGTTTTAAAACTCCAGGTCAGTTGGATGAATCTTATCGTAGTTATGTGATAAATGGTTGAAGATTGAGACATTTGTGCAACATATGGGAATCTTTATTTAAGAAACGTTTCGCCACACAGTGGCTTCATCAGTCCAATACAAAGCAGAAAGTTGTAAGGAGAGGAGGAGTTTGAGGTAATCAGTCCCTCAGCCTGGAGTCGATGTGTTCAGTCCATCAATCTTGTAGGAAGTACAGCACAGGTTGTTGTTGTTGTTGTATGTTCGCCGGTACATCCGGCCCGGGTCTTCTCCAAATGGTGACCCGGCATTGGCCCCCTGGGTAGAGGGTGTCATCTTATTCTTTATTTCTTGCTGTGGCTCCCCATGATGGGGAGTGTCTTCTGACGTCGCATCTTCATCAGCAGATCTTGGTACTTCAGGCTGTGGTTCTACCTACATAGGAAGAAGAAGGATGGGGATAAGAAAGAAGGAAGTGAGAGAAAGAATAGCTGTAGTGGGTAGTCTTGGTCGTCGTCGGGGTTCTCCGGCGTCGTCATCGAGGGGCGGGTGGGTGGCTAGGACTGGGAGCAGTGTCTCCAAATCATGGGTGGCCAGGTAAACCAGCCGGGCTGCTTTGTCCTCGCGGGTCAGATCCCCAGGTGCCATCGGGTACAGCACAGGGTCGTAGAAGTGGTTTATATACTGTAGTCAGGTGAGGTGAAGCAGGAGGAGGCGGGGTCATAGTGGAACCATCCACTAGTGTAAGTAGGTCCTCGTCCAAAGTTTGGACAAGTGTTGAAGAATTCTTTGTATCAAGATCTCATGATGTTGCAGTGTCTGACAGATGTCAGACACTGCAACACGACCCCGCCTCCTGCTTCGCCTCACCTGACTACAGTATATAAGCCACTTCTACGACCCTATGCTGTACTTCCTACAAGATTGATGGACTGAACACATCGACTCCAGGCTGAGGGACTGATTACCTCAAACTCCTCCTCTCCTTACAACTTTCTGCTTTGTATTGGACTGATGAAGCCACTGTGTGGCGAAACGTTTCTTCAATAAAGGTTCCCATATGTTGCTTAAGTGTCTCAATCTTCAACTTATCGTAGTCAGCTGGCCCACAGGCTTACGAACTGGTCTGGAGTTACACAATTCACTCGCCATGGGTTCAAACCCCCCCTCCTTCTGTACGTCGAATGTATCAGAGCATGTAGCGACAGCATGGAGTCTGCTTCTCATTCAACAAATCAGAAGCTCCGGAAAGTTTAGAAATTTGCAAATCTAGTCCTGGAACCAAGAGGACTGAACTACGAAGACAGACTAAGGAAACTATGCCATACAACTCTTAAAAGTGAATGGTATACAATTCCGACAAGTCTATGAATATGACTCGTGCAACATTTTGATATCTTTGTTGCCTTAAAGTTTCGCCTGCACAAAAGACTTCTACAGTCGAATACAAGAGAACACAACACTGAAGACAGAAGTAATGTTGATGTGATCAATCGGTCACCCTTGGAGGTGGTCACTCTCTCAATCCTAATCACGTAGGCATAATTACCACATACAAGGCACTCATCTGAGCTGGAAAGGTGGGTAAAAAGAGGCTGTTTGAAATGCGAGCAGCGTGGGCTATTGTGTATACTTTTGAGCTGAAGACAAGAAAGCTAGTCATGTTGGAAAGTATTTCTTTAGTCTTAGAGTATTATTATGAACTGGAAGAGAAAGTCGGGGAGACGGACCTTGTATATAATTTCAGACTACAACAAAGCCCATGAAATTAAGAACAATTATCGGAAATGAAAAGTTGTTAAATAGGAAGGAGCAGTAGCTTAGCCCGACCATCGCAAACACCAGACACGTACACAAACACCAGACACGTACACAAACACCAGACACGTACACAAACACCAGACACGTACACAAACACCAGACACGTACACAAACACCAGACACGTACACAAACACCAGACACGTACACAAACACCAGACACGTACACAAACAGCTGACCGACAAGACAATAGACTGGATCATACCACTAGTAAAAGCAGGTGGGGAGGGCAACAAAAGCAGGCGGGGATAGTTCAACAAAAGCAGCGACGCGATAAGCAACTCACTAAAAAAACCACCAAAGCCAACTACAAAAGAATCTCTTAGAGGCCGACCAGAAAAGTCTTACAAAAAGGCCGCTACAAAAGGCGCCACTGAAGTGAAGGCTCTGAGTAAAGGGAGGGGGTGATCGACATAAGAGACCACACAATAACACTGATTTGTAAAGTGAGAGGCAGCGGCCAGATGCTGTGACTGCCACCGCCTCCTCCTCCTTCTCCCTTCCTCAACCTCTCCGTGCCTCTCTCCTCTTTTATCATGGCTCAAGCAACCAACATGAACGTAAAAAAAAAAAACTCTTGTAGAGATGAAAAGACAATTGCATTCAGATTGAAAAGCGAACGGAATTCTTGGCGGTGCAAAGTAACTGGTCAGTGGGGAGGAAGTGGGCAAATGAATTTACAAACGAAGGGCGAGGGGAAAAAATCTATCTCCAAGAACATAGAGGCATTTGAATAAATTATTACAAACTTTCAACAACTGGGGAGAGGAACAGTGGGAAATTTGGGAGATAAAGTGGGGAACTTGGGAGGTAAACAGTGGGAAACTGGGGAGAGAAAACCGAGTATCAACATCAGAGGAGAAAAAGTGAAATTCAAGAAAAAGAACAAGAGAGACTGTGAAGGGAAGGAAAAAGTAAGAAACTGAGCCAAGAAAGAGTAAACTTTTGTTAATGTCTGATGCATCAGCTGAAGGCAATCACTATCGTCAGAGATTTCATGTGGAATATTAAAAAAAAAAATTAAATTGGCCTCTTCAAAGTCAGTTTAGAAAAACAAATTGATAACTTGTGCGCTTCACCACAATATAAAATAAATTATCCAGTCAAGTCTCTTACAAAGCCTCTGTAAACAATGCGATTTGTTGTAAATACAACTGAAGACCTACATGGAAAACTGTGTATATGCAACTGCAGTGCCATTTACTGAACCGTATTTATCAAAAGTTGCATTGGAGGAGATTTATCAAAAACTGCTTTATATTAGAGGAGATTTAAAAAAAAAAAATGCAGTAAACAGAGGAGATTTACAAGAAATTGAAATTTATTTCATAAGCGTTTTGTAGCCACGTCAGTTCATCAAGCCAAGCCAAGTCAGTTCATCAAGCCAAGCCAGTTCATCAAGCCAAGCCAGTTCATCAAGCCAAGCCAGTTCATCAAGCCAAGCCAGTTCATCAAGCCAAGTCAGTTCATCAAGGCAAGCCAAGCCAGTTCACCAATGAGAGATCTTTTTGTGAATATACATTGATAGACATACACCTCTCGGCGTATATACAGACAAACCTCTAGGTATATATACACAGACATCCACATCTATGTACTATATACACTGAGGGATTCACTTCTAGGTGTATATAATTCTGCAGTTAGCTAACGATAACGTAATAATAGGTAAATGGACACAGACCCAACTAACTTGACATTTTATTGTGGCAACGTTTCGCTCTCAGCTTTCTCAACCAATTACCAAATCTCCTGGAGAGCGAAACGTTGCCACAATAAAATGCCACATTAGTTGCATCTGTCTCCATTATCGTCGATGGAAACAAAAGCTTAGGATAATTCGGACAGTTAGAAGAGGCAGCTGGTCCCCCTCTACATGTAGACGGTACATGTATAAAGTAGTGACCAGTGCAAATGCAAAGCTCACCAGTGTCGTAGAGAAGCAGCAGCAGCAGCAGCAGCAGCGCCGCCCTCGTGTCCAGCAGCGTCATCACCGGCACACACACCGCTGGAAATGCACTCAATATAATATCCCACATTATAATATCACACAACTCATGTTTTGCAATACAATAGCTAGTTAAAACAATGTAATAATTTAAAGCTAACATGATAACTAATAAGCTAAGTTGGTTAGCCTGAGGTAGAGCTCTTAAGCTTTCCACACCTCCGTGTACACAGCTGTGCTTGAGGGGGTAAAGCTTCCAGGCTCCCCACACCGTGTACACAGCTGTACCAACTCAGCTGTACCGTGCGGGCTCACTCGGGCAAGAGCAACCAGCTGAGCGCACGAACTAACATATCATTGCATTTGCAAATGTTAGCCGAAGGATTATCCAGTAGCAGGCCTTTTAAGACAGCAAGACAACCATTGCTTAATCACCTGTAGTGAGCACTGCTCAGCCAGTGGGTGATTAATGACTGAGCGAGTCCAACACCTTCCTCGATTCCTGACGGGCAAAACTCCACCACCATAACAAACATTGAAAGAACCATGACTGTCTTGTATTCAAAATCACTGAATTTCTTTACCTTCTTATTCACTTTCCTCGCTTCTGTACTTTCTCCCCCTCTGCGTATGTCATTTTAGATTTTTGATATTGCCGATGAAGAAGCTGATTTACTATGCACCTCATATTCATCCAGTGGATGGTAGTGGCTAGTTTATTGTGTACCTCATATTCATCCAGTGGATGGTAGTGGCTAGTTTATTGTGTACCTCATGTCCATCCTGTGGATGGTAGTGGCTAGTTTTATTGAGCACCTCATATCCATCCTGTGGATGGTAGTGGCTAGTTTATTAGGCACCTCACATCCATCCTGTGGATGGTAGTGGCTAGTTTATTAGGCACCTCACATCCATCCTGTGGATGGTAATGGCTAGTTTTAAGCACCTCATATCCATCCTGTGGATAGGAGGTTTATTGTGTACCCCATATCCATCCTATGGATGATAATGGCTAGTTTATTGAGGACCTCATATCCATCCTGTGGATGGTAGTCGCTAGTATAATATGCACCCCATATCCATCCTATGGAAGGTATCACACGATTAAATACATTCACAAAAGACCTAGAAACTAGACCTAAAAAGAGAACAATTTAAAAATTACTATTTCATCTGTTACAAGCAAATTATTTAAGTAACTTGCTCAATATATTTAATATCTTATTTTCAATAATAAGACTAAGATATGCAGGTTATCGTTCTATCACTGCATTCCTCTGTGGATAATCAATCACATACATTCTAATGTTACATTCGCACCTGTATAAATTGGTTGGTTAATGGGGTTTAAATCAACTACACGAGGGTCATTAAGGCTGCAAGTCGCCTGTTCACCACCAGTCAACTGGTGGTGAACAGGCGAAGGGAAGGATACTTAATCCCTAAAACAGTGGACTGCAGTAAGCTCTGAGAAATACATCTCTTGGTGTGTATATCCTGCAAGTTTCTTTGTGTCTGCCGGAAGCACTCAAAGAGGGCGTACTTGCTGCCAATGATTCACTTAACCTTCCACTGTGGTTAAGTGTAAAATGCACTGAAGTGTTACGACTTTGATATCGTATTTTATACAAAATGTCCTGGCTCCTAAATGGCTGCTCAAACTGCTGTCTAGGGGCATTTAAATTACACTGAAAAACACAGCAACTCTCGGGCCAGCATGCACTCGTATGTTAAACAATATTAATTATTATATAAAGGACATTAAAACTCACCTATACAAAAATATATCTATATATTAAAGTAACTTATATACAACTTATAACCTACTACAAAAAACACCACACCATACAGTACATAAACAGGCCTCTGCATAAAAAATATACTAAAAAAAACCTTACCCAACACCACATACACTGCTACTGCACTAAACACCTTATCTGCTCCTGTCGTGGCCACTGCTTGACTGACTGGGAATAATACGTGTTCGGTTTCAGAACAATACTCGGAAAATGACATATATGGAGCTTTTCTTATCAAATATTTTACTGAAGCAGACTGAGTAACAAGAATACTCGGGATTATACACTTATTAGTACTGTTCGTGTTGGTGATTAGTGATGGTGGTGGTGATTGTGGCGGTGGTAGTTGGTGGTGGTGGTGATTGTGGTGGTGGTAATTGGTGGTGGTGGTGATTGTGGTGGTGGTAATTGGTGGTTGTGGTGGTGATTGTGGTGGTGGAAGTTGGTAATGGTGGTTGTGGTGGTGGAAGTTGGTAATGGTGGTTGGTGGTGGAAGTTGGTAATGGTGGTGATGGTTGGTGGTGGTGATGGTTAGTGACAGTGATTTTTAGTGGTGATAGTAGCGGTGGTGGTAGATGGTTGTTGGTGCTGATGGTTTTGTTACTTTTCTTGCTGTTGTTTGTTAATAAGAAAAAAAAGTGACATAACAGTCATATGATTTTGGGTTACCAAACAAGTACCACCACTCAAGTCATTGGGAAAATTATAGACCCTCCTCTAACATGCATTTAGTATGTGAGGGGAAAGTATAAAACCTCAAAAAGACATCGTCTGGCTGTGTTTGTTAGATGAATTCACGTTAACTACACGAGGGTCAATGACTACACGAGGGTCAATAACTACACGAGGGTCAATAACTACACGAGTGTGGAGAAAATTCTCCAGTAAAGGGGGTATCTCTCAGTCCCCCTCAAGCCCTCTGTGGGACTAAGTCCTCCCGGAAGGGGCTAGTGGACTCCTCCTTCCTCGCAAACAGCTTTATGAGTAAGTTTATTCATGTATACACAAATACATTTACATAGATTATCATACATAGCAGCATATGTGTAGAGAACCCAGAATAACCCAAAAAAGTCAGTGACTTATTTCCATTGGGGTCCTTTTAGTACCTTAATATTATACATAGTAGGATATATGTTATTATATGATATATGTATACTAGGAATAAGGTAAAAAGAGTTATTTACATTTACATGTGTGTTAGCTAAAAAAAAAAAATCCTTCTCCCTTTCTGTCGCTACATTCATTAGATACCTTTTGGCTCTCTTCTTGAACTGGCTCATGGTATGACTGGTTTTGACATGTGCAGGCAGTCTGTTCCATTCATTTATTGGTGTACAATAAAAGGTGTTTGAAGCCTGGCCACTGACTGTGGGTACTACAAAGTTGTGCTCTCCCCCTAGTACTATGACTGCTTTGGTTCCCAGCCTTGACAAAATTGGCAGCAAGATATTCTGGACAATGTTTGTGAGCAATTTTATAAACTTGATTTAACTTAAGTTATTTTACTCTGTCTTCAATATTCAGCAAATCCAATTGTTGTAATTCATCCTGGCCTACATGCTCTCTTGGACCCAGGTCCAGGATGAATCTTACCATTTTGTTCCGGGTGATTTGCAGTTTATCTTTCAGTTTTTTTGTCAAGGCAGAGTACCATGAAGAGCAAGCGTAGTCCATATGACATTGTATAAGGGCTAGACATAGGGTCCTGCGAGCCTCAGTAGGTAGACACTGTGCTTGTCTGTAGAGGAACTTCAGTCTGGCATTCGCTTTCTTTACTACACTGTTCCCTATCAATTCTCCTGACATGCATGGGTCAAAGGGGATTCCCAGATATTTTACTGAGGAAACTGAAGTGATGGATTCCCCATTACACCGGACATTAAAATTATTTACCCTTCTCAGTTTATAATTCGTGCCAAAGAGTATGGCTTCTGTTTTCCCGATGTGTAACGATAGTTTGTTGTCTACTAACCATTTGCTGCAGGACTCCAGTTCCAGTGTTAATACATTAGCTATATCTTGTGAGTCTTTACCTGACACTAACAGAGCACTGTCATCCGCATACAGTAGGAGTTTGCACTTGACACTGATGGGCATATCATTTACATAATACAAGAATAATAAGGGACCCAGAATACTACCTTGGGGAACTCCACATGCTATCGGCAGTGGTTCTGATTCCGTTTTGTTGATTTTGACAATTTGTTTCCTGTTGTTTCCAGTCTGTGGAACCTATGCCGATAGCTTGAAGTTTCTTACATAATATATTGTGGTTGACAGTATCGAAGGCCTTTTGCATGTTTGTACCACAGCGTCACGAGGCACGCTTTCCTCTCCTTGCTAGAGTTCTTGTTGCAATTACACTGAGTAATTACTCTTTTCCCCTTAGCAGAAATTAAGGGAAACCTGCGCCCACTTTATCTACAAGTTGGGGCTATTAGGAATTCTAGATTATAGCTAGATAACAAGAAATCTACCCTCTTGTATTTAATACTGCTGCAATGTGTAGCAAGGAAGAGAAATATACTGAGTGGGGACGATGAGGTGGAGGGCGGGGAAGGGGCCTTAGATTGCTTCAGGGAAGATGGGACGTGTGTGTCACAAGGGCGTTGCCTCCTTATCGTTAAAAGACAAAGGGTCAGTAGTGACCAGTGCGTTCTTGACTTGTTCATTCTGACAATCTCAGGAAACTAGGAAAGTTAGACTAGTTCCCTTATTTGAGTCAGGAAATTCGCAGTAGAACTAATCACTTAGTGTTATTGCATCTCCGTGCTTTCCCTGCTGTGGATAATACCACAAAACTATGAACAAATGATGGTACTGAATGAAGTGCAACCGGTATTGCAAGTGATTGCAACGAACATTCCCAATGTAGTGGCGAATATTAGGCAACATTCCCCAAGACACTAAAGCCTTCAGTCAAGTCACCGATATCGGCCTTAATGGCGCTGTCAACGCCATAAGCTCACTTTACACGAGCAAGGTAACGCTTAATCCCACTTGTAACGCCATGTAAACTGCAGTTTTAGGCAGACACAAGGTGATTAGGGCTATCCGATTCCAGGCCATAATATATGGGCTTCATGCCCAAACTAAGTGAGTACCACTAAGCATTTCATATGAAAATGAAATGCTGAGATATATGCTCCTTTGGGGCAAATATATAAATAACAAAATTATTAATCCACAGTCACAGTGGACCTGGAACGGCACCCTGAAGGGATGTCCAGGGGGAGGCTGCTGGACATCGTGCTGTTAACAGATAAGTACCGGTTGCTATATGTTGTTTCATGCAGGAAAGTGTACTCATCTAACCAGTTCTCCACAAATTTGGTCCTTCGAACTGGATCGAGCTTTTACGGGATAGTGAGGCTCAGGTTAGAGTATGTAGGAGAGAGGGAGATTATTTCCCAGTTAAATTAGGCCTTAGACAGGGATGTGTGATGTCACCATGGTTGTTCAATATATTTATAGATGGAGTTGTAAGATAAGTGAATGCTTGGGTGTTGTCAAGAGGTGTGGGGTTAAAAGATAAAGAATCTAAAACAAAGTGGGAGTTGTCACAGTTGCTCTTTGCTGATGACACTGTGCTTTTGGGAGATTCTGAAGAGATGTTGCAGAGGTTGGTGGATGAGTTCGGTAGGGTATGTAAAAGAAGGAAATTAAAAGTAAATATAGGAAAGAGTAAGGTGATGAGGATAACAAAAAATAAGGTAACGAAAGATTGGATATCAGATTGGAGGGAGAGAGTAGGGAGGAGGTGAATGTATTCAGATATTTGGGAGTGGACGTGTCAGCAGATGGGTCTATGAAAAACGATGTGAATCATATAATTGACGAGGGAAAAAAGGTGAGAGGTGCACTGAGGAGCTTGTGGAGACAAAAAACTTTATCCATGGAAGCAAATAGGGGAACGTATGAGAGTATAGTTATATGGGTGTGAAGCATGGGTGGTGAATGTTGCAACAAGGAGAAGGCTGGAGGCAGTGGAGATGTCATGTCTGAGGGCAATGTGTGGTGTGAATATAATGTAGAGAATCTGTAGTTTGGAGATTAGGAGGAGGTGCGGGATTACCAAAACTATTATCCAGAGGGCTGAGGAGGGGTTATTGAGGTGGTTCGGACATGTAGAGAGGATGGAACGAAATAGAATGACTTTGAGAGTGTATAAATCTGTAGTGGAGGGAAGGCGGGGTAGGGGTCGGCCTAGGAATGGTTGGAGGGAGGGGTAAATGAGGTTTTGTGTGTGAGGGGCTTGGACTTCCAGGAAGCATGCGTGAGCGTGTTAGATAGGAAAGAATGGAGACAAATTGTTTTTAGGACTTGACGTGCTGTTGGAGTGTGAGCAGGGTAATATTTATGAAGGGATTCAGGGCAACCGGTAGGCCGGACTCGAGTCCTGGAGATGGGAAGTACAGTGTCTGCACTCAGAAGGAGGGGTGATAATGTTGCAGTTTTATAACTGTAGTGTAAGCACGCCTCTGGCAAGACAGTGATGGAATGAATGATAAAAGTTTCTTTTTTTTTGTGCCACCCTACCTTGGTGGGAAACGACCGATGTATTAAAACACACACACATATATATATTATTATTATTATTATTACAACAGACGTATCTATTCCCTGACACAAAATTGAATATAAAAGTGCTAGGAAGATGGAAAGGTAATCTTGTGGCAAATTATAGTGAAGGGCGAGAGGCTACACTGAGGAGGGAAGGGAAAAGGGAAGGGAGAGAATCTTATAGTTTACACACGTATCATTCTGTCCAATTTTTCCTCAATTCAATCGTGCACAGTATATGATATTGTTGGATAGTTGTGAATTGTTACAGCCAGGTATTGTGGGTTAGTGGTTAATCACTACAGCCAGGTATTGTGGGTTAGTTGTGAATTGTTACAGCCAGGTAATGTGAGTTAGATGTGAATTGTTACTGCCAGGGTATTGTTGGTTAGTTGTGAACTGATACAGACACTATATTGTGGGTTAGTTAGGAATTGTTACAGCCACGACACTATAGATTAATAGTGAGCCCTTGCAACCATAGTATTACAGGTTAGTTCCAAATTGTTGGTATTGAGAGTTAGTTATGAAGTGTTGCAGCCACTGTATTAATAGGTTAATTGTGACTTGCTTCAGCCCCGGTATTGTGACTTTTCCCGGCACTTGGCACGTCTCCCCTACACACGTCAGCAACGCCCAGGTAAATAGCTTTCAGTAGTTAACGACTTAATAAGAGCTTAAGAGGAAGGAGCCATTATCGTGTGCAAGACCCATGGTGAGTAATAAGAGGGCTCGCTCACGCACTCGAAACGAAATATACACCGAGAAGTGTATGCCTCTCAGTGTGTATACACTAAGAGTATACTACCTATTTTAGGGATTAAAGTATTCTTGACTGTTGAAGTTTATTCCCCTTAAAACAAAAGTGTTGTGTACCTCCGTGATCCTTATTTTAGTCTTGATTCCTTCCTTTACTGTCGTTCTTCAGCCCCACCTTTTAATACTTTCCAACTACTGGGGGTTAAACTCAAATAGCCACTTATGTCACCATTCCCGTAGATTCTACAAGTCGTGACGAAGCTTCTTCCAACTGGTCTCTGTTCTTATCTTTCTCAATAACTTTATCTCATTTGTAAACAGCAACATTCAGAAAGATTTTCCTAGTGGTAGTTTACGTATATCACACAGAGTATGAACGTGTATACGTCCATACGTGTATACGTCTAAACTCTGTATATTATACAGAGTTTAGACGTATACAGAGTATGGAGGTATATTATTCACAGTATGGGTTAACGGACTGATCCTGGATGTACTAAATTAACAATTTTAAACATAATCATCATTATTTTATCTATAAAAAATTAAATTTCGTAAAAAATGCAAAAAAAAAAAAAAGATTTTTTATTTTACATTTCACCTACTTGTTTCTGCTGCCCATGACTCTTATGTATGATTTATACATCATACAATTATGTATTTATTTTGCACTTTCCATGCATTATACATTTATGTATGTATGCGTTTATCATTCATTTTGAACATTATGCATGTTTAATGCAATACAGTTATGCGTTTACTATACATTTATTGTTTGTTATGCATTTGGGATCTAGAACTGCTAAGCAACATTTTTCTGTCAAGGTTGTTCATCAGTGTTACTGCTGGCCCTCTGGTGGTGCCATCTCTAATTCCTTACTGCTGGCCCTCTGGTGGTGCCATCTCTAATTCCTTACTGCTGGCCCTCTGGTGGTGCCATCTCTAATTCCTTACTGCTGGCCCTCTGGTGGTGCCATCTCCAATTCCTTCCGCTTGACTTCTGTAAAATTAATAGGTTCGCGACTCAGCTTCAACATCGTGCTGACGTGCCATGACGAAACGTCTTCTCTAAAGACGTTTCGCCAATCTTTTGCCTTTTCCATCAGTCATGCTGTTTAAGGATTCTCGTTTGTTACCCTTAAGTCTCAGAACCACGTTGACTTAAAGCTTACTTAAACGCATACTTAGAAGTTTACTAAAAACTAGCTAAAATAATATTATAAACTCACTTAAAAATCTTACCTTATCCTTTACTTAAAACACTTAAAAGATCACTTATTAAATTACTTAAAATCATAATAACCTACAAAATATTTATTCTTCAATGCGTAGGATATATATATATATATATATATATATATATATATATATATATATATATATATATATATATATATATATATATATATATATATACGTACGTATATTATAACGAGAGAGAGAGAATATGATAGCTTTCTCTAGCGATGCTCAACTCCATCACGATAATTACCCAGGTACGTGTCATTGTCATTATTATCAGCATCATTATCTCCGGCCTCATCACACCTCGTCAGAAAATGACTCCAACTTGAAAGCTCGACCCCGAAAAAGTGTCATGAAGTAAAGCGGATGAGAGTAACCCACCGAGGTAGATTTACTAGTCTCGAAAGGAAGTGCTGAACGTTTGAGGTCTCTGGAAAACCATCTTCGGTGAATGAAATAATCTGAGCGATGAGGGGAAAAGTTTATTAGGTAAAGTTTCTCAGTATGTGTGTATCCAGGTGAGCTTTCTCCAAGCCTCATTCTTCAGTTTATTCTAATTGAGACAAATGGTTTTGAAAACCCACAAATTTAAGATTAAGACACTTAAGCAACATATGGGAATCTTTATTGAAGAAACGTTTCGCCACACAGTGGCTTCATCAGTCCAATACAAAGTAGAAATGGGTAAGTTGAGTCCTTGAGAGGCCTAAGGGCAACTCTGGGGAAGACTTGCTTGGCTAAGAGCCTTTCGGGGGAATGTTTGGCAGCCTAAGTATATTTAGAAGAATATTTGATTGCTAAGATCATTCCAGAGGAATTTTTTGTAGCCTAAGAATATTTCAGAGGAATATTGATAGCTAAAATAATTTCCAGAAGAATATGTGGTAACTTCAGAATATTTCAGAGGAATATTTGACAACCTAACAGCATTCCAAAGGAATATTCTTCAGTCTAAGAACATGTTAGAAGAACAAGTGACAGAGTCAGAGGATTCAGTAAGAATATACAGGGTGTTTCAAAACGATGGACTCGATTTGAAATGGCTGTATGTATATAAATTGGGTACATCTAACAATAGGCTACATAACAAAAAAATTCACATTTTTTTTTTTTTGCATAAAGCAAAAAAAAAAAAAAAAAAAATATTCCTGCATTCCACTACCAAGTAACAATTCTTTCTAAAATCACATATCATATTATGATAAATTTAGTGAAATTTGTTACGATTAGAATCTATTTTCTCTTCAAAAAAATGATCTGAAGGTTAAACGCCAGAAATTTTATGCTGAGGAGATTATATGAAAAACAGAAACCGAAAAAAATAGCAATTTCGTGTTCCATTAACTTTAACATTCCATCAACTTTCACGTCCCATCAATTACGAGTTGATGGAATGACTCAAATGTCGACTTTACAAGATACGAAGAGGCATCTACAGCCTCTGAAGATTTCTCTCGCCAGACACACTTCTCTGACCACCCAGCTCTTGAAGCTGGTTAAGAGGTCGTGATCCGGGGAATTGGAGCCGTTTTACATTTCTCGGATCAAACTTTATTACTTCTCAATCGCTGTATGACTCATACGAGATTAATACTTCCTAATGAATATAATAATAAATAATATTAATCTTATGACCGTCTCGCTACAGTACTTCTACAGTAGTCTACAGTGATCTGCGGTGACCTACAGTGATCAACGGTAACTTACAATCACCTACAGTGATTTACAGTTACTTACAATCACCTAAAGTGATCCACAGTTACTTACAATCACCTACAGTGATCTACGGTAACTTACAATCACCTACAGTGATCTATAGTTACTTACAATCACCTACAGTGATCTACGGTTACAATCACCTACAGTGCTCTACGGTTACTTACAATCACCTACAATGATCTACAGTAACTTACAATCACCTACAGTGATCTACAGTTACTTACAATCACCTACAGTGCTCTACGGTTACTTACAATCACCTACAGTGATCTACGGTTACAATCACCTACAGTGATCTACAGTAACTTACAATCACCTACAGTGATCTACAGTTACTTACAATCACCTACAGTGATCTACAGTTACTTACAATCACCTACAGTGATCTACAGTTACTTACAATCACCTACAGTGATCTACAGTTACTTTCAATCACCTACAGTGATCTACAGTTACTTTCAATCACCTACAGTGATCTACAGTAACTTAGAATCACCTACAGTGATCTACAGTTATCAATCACCTACAGTGATCTACAGTTACTTTCAATCACCTACAGTGATCTACAGTAACTTAGAATCACCTACAGTGATCTACGGTTACAATCACCTACAGTGCTCTACGGTTACTTACAACCACCTACAGTGATCTACAGTAACTTGCAATCACCTACAGTGATCTACAGTAACTTGCAATCACCTACAGTGATCTACAGTAACTTGCAATCACCTACAGTGATCTACAGTAACTTGCAATCACCTACAGTGATCTACAGTAACTTACAATCACCTACAGTGATCTACGGTTACAATCACCTACAGTGCTCTACGGTTACTTCAACCACCTAGAGTGATCTACAGTAACTTGCAATCACCTACAGTGATCTACAGTAACTTGCAATCACCTACAGTGATCTACAGTTACTTACAATCACCTACAGTGATCTACAGTTACTTACAATCACCTACAGTGATCTACAGTTACTTACAATCACCTACAGTGATCTACAGTTACTTACAATCACCTACAGTGATCTACAGTTACTTACAATCACCTACAGTGATCTACAGTTACAATCACCTACAGTGATCTACAGTATTACAATCACCTACAGTGATCTACAGTTACTTACAATCACCTACAGTGATCTACAGTTTACAATCACCTACAGTGATCTACAGTTACAATCACCTACAGTGATCTACAGTTACAATCACCTACAGTGATCTACAGTTACAATCACCTACAGTGATCTACAGTTACAATCACCTACAGTGATCTACAGTTACAATCACCTACAGTGATCTACAGTTACAATCACCTACAGTGATCTACAGTTACAATCACCTACAGTGATCTACAGTTACTTACAATCACCTACAGTGATCTACAGTTACTTACAATCCCCTACAGTGATCTACAGTTACTTACAATCCCCTACAGTGATCTACAGTTACTTACAATCCCTACAGTGATCTACAGTTACTTACAATCACCTACAGTGATCTACAGTTACTTACAATCACCTACAGTGATCTACAGTACTTGCAATCACCTACAGTGATCTACAGTTACTTACAATCACCTACAGTGATCTACAGTTACTTACAATCACCTACAGTGATCTACAGTTACTTACAATCACCTACAGTGATCTACAGTTACTTACAATCACCTACAGTGATCTACAGTTACTTACAATCACCTACAGTGATCTACAGTACAAATCACCTACAGTGATCTACGTTACAATCACCTACAGTGATCTACAGTCTACAATCACCTACAGTGATCTACAGTTACTTACAATCACCTACAGTGATCTACAGTTACAATCACCTACAGTGATCTACAGTTACAATCACCTACAGTGATCTACAGTTTACAATCACCTACAGTGATCTACAGTTACAATCACCTACAGTGATCTACAGTTACTTACAATCACCTACAGTGATCTACAGTTACACAATCACCTACAGTGATCTACAGTTACTTACAATCACCTACAGTGATCTACAGTTACTACAATCACCTACAGTGATCTACAGTTACTTACAATCACCTACAGTGATCTACAGTTACTACAATCACCTACAGTGATCTACTAGTCTACTTACAATCACCTACAGTGATCTACAGTTACAATCACCTACAGTGATCTACAGTTACTACATCACCTACAGTGATCTACAGTTACTTACAATCACCTACAGTGATCTACAGTTACAATCACCTACAGTGATCTACAGTTACTACAATCACCTACAGTGATCTACAGTTACAATCACCTACAGTGATCTTTCTTACAATCACCTACAGTGATCTACATTACTTACAATCACCTACAGTGATCTACAGTTACTCAATCACCTACAGTGATCTACAGTTACAATCACCTACAGTGATCTACAGTTCACAATCACCTACAGTGATCTACAGTTACAATCACCTACAGTGATCTACAGTTACTTACAATCACCTACAGTGATCTACAGTTACTTACAATCACCTACAGTGATCTACAGTTACTTACAATCACCTACAGTGATCTACAGTTACTTACAATCACCTACAGTGATCTACAGTTACTTACAATCACCTACAGTGATCTACAGTTACTTACAATCACCTACAGTGATCTACAGTTACAATCACCTACAGTGATCTACAGTTACAATCACCTACAGTGATCTACAGTTACTCACAATCACCTACAGTGATCTACAATTACTTACAATCACCTACAGTGATCTACAGTTACTTACAATCACCTACAGTGATCTACAGTTACAATCACCTACAGTGATCTACAGTTACTCACAATCACCTACAGTGATCTACAGTTACTTACAATCACCTACAGTGATCTACAGTTACTTACAATCACCTACAGTGATCTACAGTTACTTACAATCACATACAGTGATCAACACAGCAAAGTCCTCCAGACTTAAGTCTGACGCAACACTGGCAGTTCCTGCAACAGTGATACATCTTACGTTGGTCTGTATTGCGGTCTAAGACTTTCGCTGTGATTTAAATATATACTGAGACCACCACCAATAATTATAATAATAATAATAATAATAATAATAATAATAATAATAATAATAATAATAATAATAATAATCTTTATTTCTACAAGTAATTGATACAACTTATACAGACCATAACTGACATACTACATAGAAAGCCCCTGGTTATGCAGATTATTTCGGGCAGCTTAGGTTAATTTTGTCTCCCAGGATGCGACCCACAGTCGGCTAACACCCAGGTACCTACTTACTGCTAGGTGAACAGGAACAGCAGGTGTCTTAAAGAAACACGCCCTAGTGTTTCCACCCATACCGGAGATCGATCCACTGGCCTCAATGTGTGAGATGAGTGCGCTACTACCTGAGCTACGGGACACCTTTAAGGGAGACCTGAGAATGTGTACTAGCCGAGAGGTAGACGAGAACGAGAGCAAAGAAAGAGTACCAGTGGAACTTATCTGAAGTACTGGTGGTCACTACACGTGGTCAATAAACCAGTCATACACTGTTCTTCCTGGTCACTACACGTGGTCAATAAACCAGCTATACACTGGTTCTTCCTGGTCACTACACGTGGGAAAAAAAACCAGCCATACACTGGTTCTTCCTAGTCACTCCACGTGGTCAATAAACCAGCCATACATAAATACAGTATTTACTGTACAAGTCATTTCTGGACTCAGCGGTAGGGGGAAGAGAGAGAGAGAGAGAGAGAGAGAGAGAGGAGAGAGAGAGAGAGAGAGAGAGAGAGAGAGAGAGAGAGAGAGGATGAGGATGCAATTATGATGACATCTTGAAGTCACTACGCTCAAAACAGTTGCAAATCTTCAAGACTACACGCAAAACAGTTACAGTTGGTCGGTTTAGACGCTATTGACAACACGTGGGCGATTAAGACTGCGTGTCACATGCACAATACCACTCAAAAATACCTTAATACCAAATAGAAGCATAAGGATAAAATACATATATATATATATATATTTATTTATTTATTTATTTATTATTTATTAACACATCGGCCTATTCCCACCAAGGCAGGGTGGCCCGAAAAAGAAAAACTTTCATCATCATTCACTCCATCACTGTTTTGCCAGAGGCGTGCTTTACACTACAGTTATAAAACAGTTATAAAACGGAGTAAATTTCCGTTCAGAGAACGTCATTACGTCCGACTTTACGTCACTCAGCAACGTCACCTATGTCATAATTTTTAGTGTTCATTATTCTTTAAAAAACATGACGGAAATATGTTTTTAGTGTTGTTTAAGGTTTAGCAATAGTTATATTCTTTCACGAGTTATTTATGTTAGTTTTACGGTGTTTGTCGTCATTTCAAGACATTTTTAAGGTATTATGTCCGGTTGACGCCAAAAACCGGGTTACGTCACGCCTTTTGGAACCAGTTAATGACATATATATATATCGTGTCGAATAAGTAAAACTTGCGATTTTGGCTTAAAAAGCAACGCACTTCCTGCCGAATAAGACAAGCAAGAAATTGTGTATGCAATAATTTCGCAAAAACCGTTCTGAACCTAACGAAAAAAATATTTCATTGTGTTTGTTTATTAAATTAATGTTAACTTATATAAAATATATTTAGTTGGATTAGGCTAAATTAAATTGCGCTTGTTATAAGAAGGTTAGGTAAGTTTTCTAAGGCTCTTTTGGTACAAAATTATTAATTTTTACATTAACATAAATTTAAAAAAATATATATATTTAAAAATATAAGAGAGAATTTTAGAAAGGACTTAATTTTAAACGAGTTCTTGCTAATTGACCAATTTTATCTATTCAGCACGACACACACACACACACACACATATATATATATATATATATATATATATATATATAATATATATATATTACATACATACATACATGCATACATACAGAGATAAAGAAAACTCCATGTGTATACACGGTTATTTTAAATGCATGTATACCAAGAGAGATGCAACCTTCAGAATATATACAGTACCTCAGAACAAGGAGAAATACTTAAGACGAGGACCTTGGGTGTTTTTGTGTAAATTCTTCAATATTAAGTTGATTATATTATAGAAACAGTTGTTTTGAGCCAATTGTAATAAAAGATATTTTTCACCTAGAATTTAACTCCTAATTTAGGTTAGATTAGCCCTAAATGTATCTATGTCCAGTGTACATTCCACGTAACACAGAACACTGCAGCAGGCCTACTGGCCTATATAAGACAGGTGCTTATCAAAACCATCCATTCCCATCCACGCATTTTGTCCGACCTTACGTATTACGTAATGTAAACACTTAAGTAGCATATTCATAACATATCGCTAAGCTCAAAATATAAGGACCGCATCTGGGAAATATCCCAAAAGTTTGAACTTACAGGGATATATACCCTGAGAGCAGGGCCAGATTAAGGCATGGGCTTTAAGGGCTGCAGCCCAGTGGCCTCCACCAGCTGGAAGGCCTCCAGGGACTGTAAGTGGCCTCCATCAGCAGGAGGGCCTCCTGGGACTGAAGCCCAGGGACCTCCACCAGCTGGAGGGCGTCCAGGGACTGCAGTCCAGGGGCCTCCACCAGCTGGAGGGCCTCCAGGGACAGCAGCCCAGGGGCTACAAAATCTTAATCCGGCTGTGCCTGAGAGGTATATGTCTCAGCAAATATATATTGAAAATTTACCTTAATTCCTGTATAGGGATTCAAGTGTTCTTATTTGGTAGTGAAAAAGGTTACGTGCAGTCTTAATGGCTCCTTTATAATTGATAGGCTTGAAACCCCATTAACCAACTCAAGTCACATCAACAACATTTCACAGTCAGTTAAAACCACCAAAAAAAAAAAAAAAAAAAAAAAAAAAAAAAGCCATCACGTTAAAACTGTTCTGATGATAAATTATGTCGTATAAACAACTGTACATGTTGGTAACTTTCCTCCCGTGAATTTAAATTCTCACGATATTACATACGAGGAACATTTTGAGTGGAAAATTCATGAGAGATTATGATGGAACTAAGACCTTGGTTGGCGAGGCTTCCCACGTGATTCTCATTACATTTGTCACTTCCGATGACGAGGAAGTTTTATGCAAATGATAAATGATCGCGGAAGTAATAAAACTCATGAAAATGCGTAACTGAGTGTTCCTCTCCCTTACCTTGTCTGTCTATTGGAATCAATAGAAGGTAGAGATAAAAAAAAATCCAGTATAATTCCCCATAAGAATAAATTGGAATCATTATAATTATATATATATATATAATTATATATATATATATATATATATATATATATATATATATATATATATATATATATATATATATATATATATATATATATATATATATATATATATAACACATCGGCCGTTTCCCACCAAGGCAGGGTGGCCCGACAAAGAAAAACTTTCATCATCATTCACTCCATCACTGTCTTGCCAGAGGCGTGCTTACACTACATCTACAAAACTACAACATTAACACCCCTCCTTCAGAGTGCCGGCACTGTACTTCCCATATCCAGGAATCAAGTCCGGCCTGCCGGTTTCCTTGAAACCCTCCGTAAATGTTACCTTGCCTACACTCCAACAGCACGTCAAGTCCTAAAAACCATTTGTCTCCATTCGCTCCTAACACGCTCACGCACGCTTGCTAGAAGTCCAAGCCCCTCGCACACAAAACCTCCTTTACCCCCTCCCTCCAACCTTTTCTAGGCCGACCCCTACCCCACCTTCCGTCCACTACAAATTTATACACTCTCGAAGTCATTCTATTTTGCTCCAGCCTTTCTATATGTCCAAACCATCTCAACAACCCCTCCTAAGCTCTCTGGAGATATATATATATATATATATATATATTATATATATATATATATATATATTAATCAACCACTATGAAAAATACAGTGTAATATATATATATATATATATATATATATATATATATATATATATATATATATATATATATATATGTGTGTGTGTGTGTGTGTGTGTGTGTGTGTGTGTGTGTGTGTGTGTGTGTGTGTGTGTGTGTGTGTAACAGTATGCAAAATAACCACTGTGAAAAAATAGCTAATTTCTAAGCACTTTCGTGATTTCTCAAGAAACTATAAAAATAAATAAAAAAGACAGCAGAAGGCTTATAAGGCTGAGATACCACCTCACAAATGATGGATGTCCTATTATTTTTACAGCTCCTCGATAATGTAAGAAATCACGAAAGCGCTTGGTCAGAGTGGATATTTTGCACACATGCACACTATATATATATATATATATATATATATATATATATATATATATATATATATATATATATATATATATATATGTATGTATGTATGTATATCGTGCCGTAATTCTCCTGATGTAAATTCTAGCAAGGAGAAATTCTCACAATATAGCAGTCCGTTAAATAATAATGTAGTTCCCATGGTTGTGGTGAGCATCAGAGTACAGGTGGCTAACTGTAGTGAGCATCAGAGTACAGGTGGTTAATATTGGCAGGTTAGTGGGATGGGGAGGGGGAGGGTTGTTTTACTAGGCTCTGGGGAAGGGAGGTTCAGAGGGTGTAGAGTCCAGGTGGCTAAGCTTGGCAGGTGGCTTGACGGTGGTTGGCCGGACATTCACTGGGTTATTGGAGAGGGAGGTTCCGTGTGTATTAGTGTGAGTCGATTATGAGATGAGGGGAGGGGGAAGAGGTAGAGGACATTGAAGTCCCAGTAGCATCCCATTTAGTCTACTTCTATTTCATCTACATCCATTCCGTTTACATTTAGTCTACATCCATCTAGTCTAATCAGTATAAACTCTCAGTCTTATATATTGCAATGTATATACATAGAGACGTGCACCTTTCTGTGCGTGTTCACCTCCATTATGTTTACTCCCTTTATGTATTAGGCTCATTACTCCTGTTTGCTCAACGATGTAAACATCACGTGTTTCGTACAGACATAAACATAAACAATACACAAGTGTATATGAATTTATTTAAAAAAGTTAAACTCCAGTAATATGTGGGTTTTCACGAGTGCACATGCGGACTACATGGTCCGCTTCATGGACAGCGCCTGATCTTTCCCCCCATACTGTATTTCATGAAATACAATGGTTGGAAATTTTCAGCAGGGAAGTCAAGTCTTGTGGGTGACTTCAAGTGAGGTTTCGATGTCAAGAGAACGCTTGATGTCACTTAGAATGTTAAGTTAGGTTAGGTAAGATTGGTCAGGAAATAGAAGAAGTGTTTCCTCACGCTGGTCTTAGATGATGACCCGCCTGTGGAGTTTTTGGTCATCTGACGGAGGCCTTGCACTGGCTTACCAGTCCACCCCTTTAAAAATTATGGTTATTATAACCATTTCTTACATAGAATGTTAAAATGCTGTTACTTAGTACCTTATTAGTAGTAGTAGTAATAATAATAATAATAAATAACAGTATTAATTAAAAATATTACTATACTTAGCTGTTTTTTATAGTATATAAGTATATTTATGTTTATTATAATTATTTCTATTATTTTTATTATTATTGAACCTAGGGGTTCATACAGCGTCCGGAGAAGAAAAAATACAAGAATGGGAGGACAGGTCCAATTTCTTGGATCAAGAGCCTCTCACAAGGATTAAATATCATGGCTTTATTATGATTAAGAACATAAGAAAGAAGGAACACTGCAGCAGGCCTACTGACCCATGCGAGGCAGGTCCATGTCACTCCCCGGCTTAGACCAATGACCCACCTAGTCAGGCCACTTCCACTTAAGGAAGGAGCACGGCATAAGACCTATTAGCACAAGCTAGTCAGGTCCAACTCACATAATGACTTGTAATTCACGGTACTGCTGCATGACTATATACACAGTAACATGTAATATGGAATTTTGTAATATCAGAGTATTAATTATACGTGTAGTAACTTTCAGAAAATTTAATTTATGGTGGAAATTCTGAAAAAAATGGGATTCTTTCTGAGTATATATAAAATGAGTAGACCAAATAGTGGAAATGTAATTTGGTAGTAGGCTAAACGAAATATTAATAAAAGTGTATAGAAATGGAGATTCGATCGACTAAAAGGAAATCCAAGTATAGACGCAATGAGAATATTGCTGATAACCAGCACGAAGGACAGAGGAGCCTACAATGACGTTTCGGTCCGACTTGGACCATTTACAAAGTCACATGGATGAGTGTGACTTTGTAAATGGTCCAAGTCGGACCGAAACGTCGTGGTAAGCTCCTCTCTCTCCTATGTACGGGTTATTTGTGTATTGTTCCAGTCTCTGTATTGTGCCTTTTTCAATGATGATATAGAATACCGAAAGAGGGTAAACGAGTTAGACATGTAGTTGACCTGAAATTTAGTGATAAATCATTGACCTTTCAACAGAAACGATCTGGGATAAAACTGAAAACATGAAGGGATGTATAGGCAAGTCTCTGAACACCTGCTACCCCCGTTAACTTATTATTAAATAAGGAGAGATAACAGATTTACGGGTTGTATAACGGTGGCTGAATATACGGATTTTTATAAGATACAATATGCAGTTTATGGCATTTTATTGAGGCGACGTTTCGCCCATCAGGAACTTTATCACTCCGTCTCCAGTGGACAAAACGACTTCTCAGTATACAAATAACCCACATACAGGAGCAAGAAAATTATAATGTCCAGTTAATGGACAAAATCGAACCGAAACTTAGTTATTTATGTATCGTTCCAATCACGGTACATTCTTTTTCGAATTCTAAATAAATACCCAAAACCGTATTTTGTGTTTCATTAACATACACTTGTGGGTTTCAACCTGAGAGGTACTGTACTATAAACAAAGCCAGGCTTTAATATCTTAAAATCTCTAAGCCTGTAAAATTACTTTTGTAAAAACTGATGGCTCATGATGCTCAGGGAATCTGCCAGAGGTCAATGTGACGAAATTAAAAGTATTACAACCAATGACTGTCAGTCACTAAATAATTATAGCCCAAAAACATGTATTGTATATAACATTTTCGTCAAGCAAAGGTCACTCACACATAGTAAATACTTTCATACAATTCCTTAATTTCCATATTGTGTCTACGATCTATTGTTTTTAAGGTGAATATTGATGTTTTATAGAATATTACCATAAGTCTTTCAATGTTTACATGTTATAAATTAGACACATATGCAACACTTGGGTATCTTTATTGAGGAAACGTTTCGCCACACAGTGGCTTCATCAGTCCAATACAAAGTAGAAAGGTATAAGGAGAGGAGGAGTTTGAGGTTATCAGTCCCTCGGCCTGGAGTCGATGTGTTCAGTCCATCAATCTTGTTAGAAGTGTAGCACAAGGCCGTAGAGGTGGCTTATATGCTGTAAACAGGTGAGGTGAAGCAGGAGGAGGCGGGGTCATAGTAGTACCATCCACTATTCTAAGTAGGTCTTCGTCCAAAGGTTGGACAAGTGTAGAAGAATTCGTTTGTATCAAGATCCCAAGCTGTTGCTGTGTCAGACAGGATGTAGATGAATGGTTCATGTGTTTTACATGTGTTTTAGGAATAATATAGATGTTTTATAGACTATTAGGATAGTCTAACAATATTTACTAGTATTTTAGGCAGTAGTTCGATGTTTTAATAGACTTACGAAAAAAACTTTACTGGAGTATTACACAGAGAAATCACTAAGTTATGGAATATTAAGGCAGTGATTTAATATTTACCGGTGTATTAGAAAGAACATCGATGTCTGGCGTAATATTAGGACAGAGATTTAATGTTTACTAGTGAATTAGGAAGATAATCAATATTTTATTGAATATTATAAAACATAGATGTGAGTGGACAGTAATGGTGCCTTAAACACACGCAAAAACTTACTGCTAGTGATCTAGGAAATAATTTTCAATAATATTCGTTTAGAACCTAGTGTATTAGGCTGAATTTCAAATGTTTTGTTGAATATTGCGAAGAATATCAACTTAGACCCCAATGGAAATAAGTCACTGACTTTTTTTTTTTTTTTTTTGGGGGGGGGGTTAACTTACGTATTTTACACATACGTTATTATGTATGATAATTGTATTTATGTGTACCTGCGCCTAAATAAACTTATTTATGTAGTATATCATGTATATTATCTTCTAAATATATTACAAAGTATTAATGTAGATGGTCACCAACAGCCTGGTAAATCAGAAAGTGAACCTTCATCAAAACACTGAAGTGTCAGCTTCCACCACTAATTACAATTTGTAACTATTTGCATAACAAATATTCTACCCCACTAATTAATGTATTCTAATCTTCAGTAAAACTTTTGAATTAATGTTATTTACCTGGGTAAATTTTATCTAATATCCTATAAATATTTATCGCTTCTTGAAATAAGAATTTTACTTTTATATAAATTTTTACTTTAGTAAGCATATTTCGATTTTTTTCAACAATTATTTTTTAAAAGGGTGGAACAGTAAGCCAGTGGAAGGCCTCGGTCAGATGACCAAAAGCTCCAACGGCGGGTCATCATCTGCGTCAGGAAATACTTGTCCTGTTTTCTGACGAACCTTACTTAACCTTAGGTGTTTATCAGTTACCATTTGTTAAAAACTTGACACATAATTTTAAATAGTAGTGTGACACTGCTAGGACCAGCACAGTAGTTATCCTAAGGACTGGAAGAGAGCGACGAGACACTCGGTCTAGCGAGGACGATCAAGTTTAATGGGTCGTGAGAGATATCTCCAGTGAATGGGTCTGCCGCTTTGCGTATGCTCCCTCAATGTGTATATCTCCTTCAATGTGTATGCGCCCTTCCGTGTACACTTGGCGGGGTGTATATCTCAGTATTCACGTAGATTTTACTTTAATCCCTATTTTACGGATACCTGTATACTTGACTAGTAGTGAACATACAGAACATGTAGTCGACAGGTCTTTAAACTCAACCATCGGCATTTCGATTTTCTGCGGCTCTTTACTTCGCTTTTAAGTCTCTTGGAGGAAGGATGGACGGTGACATTCAGCAGGAATGCAAGTCTTGGCTGGAGTTTCCTCACCGCAGGCAAGCCGCATTCAACCCCCGGCCGCAAGCGCGAAATCACAGCTAAATAGCGTCATTCTAGATGTGTTGTAGCATACTTTCCCTCGGCCGTGTTACCCAACAAGGGTGACTGGGGGCTGTGGACAACCTTGCGCTGAGCATTAGCGGTGACGTGTTACGTCAAAGCCTCTGGCCACCGCTGCAGTTATAGCCGTGACTCACGCGATCTTGGACTCAAAACAGTAGAAAGTGAGAACAAGAACAGCTCAAGACAGCAAGTAAACACAGCAATGAGAAATACTAAGAAGGCACCAAAAAAAATTTAAATAGTAAAGAGTGTGTTGCTATGTCATCACATAGTTTGACATCTCGTCCCGTCATCTTGCATCACATGACATCCCATCCTCTCCCAGTGTCACATAACAGATCACACTGAAAAAAATGCTTTAGACACACTACTTCACAGGATACACTGAGAAGCAGACAGCAGTCTCTCGCAATGGATAAGTGTACACCTCACACAATTAATTTTAAAGTTCCAACACGAGGCTAGGATAGTGTAGGATAAAACACGTGTACAACACTCACACCTTAATATCTGTGTTTTTAACCTCTGTATGTTAGAAGTGATCAAAATCCCAGGACCTAAACGTCTTCTAATGTCATATAGTGTTTACTCACGTATCTTTCTAAATCAATTTGTCGGTATCTGTTACCGAGGTTAATACAACACTAGGAATCTTTTATATTATCTTTATCACCAATAAATACACGTAATATAGCACCTTACTTATCAACTTGTCGGTACTGTATACCATTGATAATATAGGAATAGTGACTGAAGGGAATTTGATAGAAATGAATAATGAATTCACTCAACTGACACATTTATTGAACGCATTTCGACAACTGGACGTTGATCACTTCAAATACGTGTATTTCAAAGTGATCAAGGTCCAGTGACCTAAGCCTTTTCGGTAAATATGTCCTACGTGTAACTTTGTGCAAGAACACACACCCGTAAGTCATTAGATTATGATGCAAAGGTGAGTAATTTGGTGTAGTTTGTTACCATTTAAGTCTATCAACTTCACAATGGGTCATCAAGGCTTAAATAAACTCCCAGTATATATATATGCACTGGGAGATATACAATATCGGTATATAAACACAGATACACACACCTCTGTGTACATACCAAGGGAGAATAAAGTTAATAAGGCGAAAATTGCAAGACATCAGGAGCGTTCAACTGCCTCCCAGCATTCATAAGAGGGATTACGGGATTACCAATAGACCCCTGGCTGTCTTCAAGAGAGAGCTGGACAGGCACCTAAAGTCAGTACCTGACCAGCCTGGCTGTGGTTCGTACGTCGGTTTGCGTACGGCCAGCATCAATAACCTGGTTGTTCAGGCCCTGATCCACCACGAAGCCTGGTCATGGACCGGGCCGCGGGGGCGTTGACCCTCGGAATACCCTCTCTAGATATACTCCAGGTATACACTACACATGTACCTGTACAGGCTACACGGACAGAAAAGAATATTCGAATTCAATCTCAGTACATTAAATAAATACAAATGAGCGCAGAGTAGTTAGAACGAATTTCACGAGGCGGTAAATCTGTGCGGGTAATTCAGCGTAAGGACCGGTGTGGTCTCGATTATCCATCTGGTAGTAGTGGCTCCAGTCTTTGCCCAGTGTTGGTGATAACCATATTGAGCGTCCAGAACAGAGACCATCACTGTAAATCACTATTCACTACTTACGTAAGACCAGTCCTCGAGGACGCATCTCCAGTGTGGAACCCCTCACCTAGCGTAGCATATTAAAAAAAACTAGGGGCTCTAGATCAAAATGGTACAGGACTAGAAACTAATTATGACTTTTGTATCCGGGTTCTGACCGCTCAAGACGACATGAAACAATTATCCTATTCAAAATATACCCGACAAACAGAGTTGACTAGGATACAATATTTACTATAGAATTATTATTATAAAACATTCCTACGTTAGAAACTTCTTATGCAACTTAGAGAGAGAGGAGAGAGAGAGAGAGAGAGAGAGAGAGAGGTGGAGTAGGGGTACAGGGGGATAGCGCCCAGGCACTTGTGAAACGTTGGGCATGTTTCCTTACACCAGCTGCCCCTCTTCACCTAGAGTAAGTAAGTACCTGGGTGTCAGTTGACGCATTGACTTTATTGGGCTATCCTGGGTTACGAATCCGAGCAAAATTTAGTCTTATTAGTAAAATTCACACCTGTCCTTGGAAGGCAGGAACCTACCTAAATTCACGCCAGTCATGGAAGGCAGGAACCTACCTAAACTCACGTCAATCCACGGAAGGCAGGAACCCACTTTAACAGGGAAAATGTCATGATGAAGAGGACTCACACCTACGCTAAATTCACTCACTGAGGCTTCATCCTCTGTATTCTCCTACACACCTCATTAAACACCCTTACCGTTAACTAACTATAAAGAAGCTAAGAGTAATTTCCCCGCAGGGAAATAGAGCGTGAGAATAACTCAGGTTTTACCGATTGAAGCCAAGTGTGACTCCACCACCATTGTTTTCATAGTAACTCTCGCTCTTCCTCCAATCACCGTGAGCCACTTCTGTCACACACAGAAAAACGTATGTGTAAAGAAGATTTCTATGCATGGCCAACAGGGCGATCACGAGGCCACGACTGCATATTGGAAAAGAGTGGAGAGAAATGAATTATAGAAAACATTTCTTTCCAAATAGAGGTAATAATGCACTGCAGACACTGCAAACTAATATAATTATCTATATTTCTACAAGTATATGGTACAACTTATACAGACCATAGCTGACATCAATGACATACTATATAGAAAGTCCCTTGTTATGCTGAGCATTTCCAACAACTTGGGTTAATTTTGTCCCCAGCATGCGACCCACACCAGTCGGCTAACACCCAGGTACCTACTTACTGCTAGGTGAACAGGGACAGCAGGTGTCTTAAGGAAACACGCCTGTTTTCATCCGTACCGGGAATCGAACCACTAATACTCAATGTGTGAGTTGGGTGCGTTACCAACCGAGCTGCAGCACACACAATGGAACAGTAGAGAGATTAGAGGAATTCGGAAGGAACGATGGAGACACTAACAGAGTTGCTCACAGGAGACCAGGAGGCAGGGAGGTGATAAGAGAGACAATAAAGGCAATAGTAACAACAGACAGCGGAATCTTGAGGCAATGACAATGGAAGGAGGAAAGAGAGAGGTCACTGATGATCTGTGGTTTTGAGGAGACTGATGATAGGTCAGGAAGGAGATGGGTGAAAGAGGTACAAGAGATTACAGCGATATTTGAATACAGATGAGAAATTAAAGACGTGTATTTTTTCAGACCATCACGAAAAACTTCCGGGACAAATGACGCCAAATCAAATTAACTCTCTGGTCAGGAGAGGCTTGGAATAGGAACTTGAGACAGAAAGCATCTTTGAGTACACTATATCACATTTCATATCTGGAAGAGAACATAAGAATAAGATTTTACATGCTTCTGGGGAACCTTGTAAAAGAATCGTTGATCACGGGAAAATCAAGGGGAACAGAGCATGGAGGAGTAAGCCACCAGTCCCATCCCCTCTTCAAACAGAACAGTACATTAATGCAACCTACACTCTTACCCCTCCCCCTTTATGCACGCACCGATCCTGACTTCACTACTTCCCCTACTGACATGTGATCCAGGAGAAGAAAGCTATAACACTTATTGACAAAATTACCTGAAATAACAGATGCAGTGTTCCAGTAGGATATCAAGTAATGAGGATCATAATATACGTGTTATATACTTCAGACAAGTTGATGAGAAATACGCATTTGCATCACCTAGGAATCCCCATTGCCGAAACGTTTCGCCTGACAACTGGTTACATCAGTCGAATACATAAGTGATTACAATACCTGGGGTCAGTACAAGTGTTTGACCTCATGATTCTGGTTTAGGCTAAGACAATGACCATTATCTATCAAGACTAAGGGACTAATAACCTCAAAATTACCTCTCCATTTTCTTCAGTACTGTAATCATCTCTGTATTCTACTGCTCAAGTCTGCTGTGCTTTATCAGATATTCTGCTAATCAGGAACCAGTGTTAAAGATGAATGACTCAAATGACTACATTGTGGGTACAATCAAAACTGGGGGACCCAAAGTAGTAGCAGCAGCAGTGATTTACAACCCACAACCAAATAACAGGAGGCCAAGACAGGAAAGTGAAGAAAACACAGGACAACATCAATGGAAGTGAGGCTGCTGTTTTGCTGTCTACGTGTGTGATCACATTCAGCACCTAAAGGTTTTCATTAACTTTTAAAACAATAACACAACAATAGCCGAGACCATAGCGGAAACACTGTTGCCATGTCAACAAGAGCTGCATTCCTCCTGGCCAACAGCGGCTCGTGTATATTTCCGGACATATATGCAGTCTGCGGCCCAGCCCGTTATAGCGATGGACAATAGTCATCTGGTACATTATGTGTCCAAGGTCACTCAGATTCTGTGTGTGGGGTGACATCTGGTGGCAGCCTCCCACCCGCCTCTCTGATTACCTTTGTTTATACTTCCTGCGTTTATTGTTGCTGTGTTTATACTTCAGGTGTTTATTCTTCCATCTTCGTTGTTTACAAAACAAAGTCATTGAATATAAGTAAACACCGTCGTAATAAATCCTCACAAAGCTGTTAATAATACTTGTTTACACAAAAACCTCGCACAAAGTTAGCGCGATTTTGTAAATGGTACAAGTCGGACCGAAACGTCGTAAGCTCCTCTCTATGTGAGGGTTATTTGTGTATTGTTCCAGTCACGGTATTGTGCCTTTTTTGTTCGTTTTTAATACTTATTTCCCTGGTCAACGACTGCAGAAGGTGCGAGAGGTGCAGCATTGCTGACTAAAACGTTCAATGAGAGAAACAGTGCAGGTACACGTTGAAACACAGATCAGTTTATAGACATTTATAGACATTTAGAGGTTTTGTCGCTCTCCCTCCCGTTGGAGGGGTTGTCGCCCTCCCTCCCGTTGGAGGGGTTGTCGCCCTCCCTCCCGTTGGAGGGGTTGTCGCCCTCCCTCCCGTTGGAGGGGTTGTCGCCCTCCCTCCCGTTGGAGGGGTTGTCGCCCTCCCTCCCGTTGGAGGGGTTGTCGCCCTCCCTCCCGTTGGAGGGGTTGTCGCCCTCCCTCCCGTTGGAGGGTTGTCGCCTCCTTGGAGGGTTGTCGCCCCCCGTTGGAGGGTTGTCGCCCTCCCGTTGGAGGGTTGTCGCCTCCTTGGAGGTTGCGCCCTCCCTGGAGGTGTCGCCCTCCTGGAGGGGTTGTCGCCCTCCGTTGGAGGTGTCGCCCTCCGTTGGAGGGTCGTCGGGTGTCGCCCCCGTTGGAGGGTTGTCGCCCTCCCGTTGGAGGGTTGTCGCCTCCCTGGAGGTGTCGCCCTCCCGTTGGAGGGTTGTCGCCTCCCTGGAGGTTGTCGCCCTTGGAGGGTGTCGCCCTCCGTGGAGGGTGTCGCCCTCCGTTGGAGGTGCGCCTCCGTGGAGGGGTTGTCGCCCTCCTCCCGGAGGTTGTCGCCCTCCTGGAGGGTTGTCGCCCTCCCGTGAGGTGTCGCCTCCCTGGAGGTGCGCCTCCTGTGAGGGTGTCGCCCTCCCGTTGGAGGGGTTGTCGCCCTCCCGTTGGAGGGGTTGTCGCCCTCCCGTTGGAGGTTGTCGCCTCCCTGGTGCCCTGTGCCCCTCCTTGGAGGGGTTGTCGCCCTCCCGTGGAGGTTGTCGCCTCCTGGAGGGGTTGTCGCCCTCCCGTGGAGGGGTTGTCGCCTCCGTTGGAGGGTGCGCCCTCCGTTGAGGTGTCGCCCTCCTCCCGTTGGAGGGTTGTCGCCCTCCGTGGAGGTTGTCGCCCTCCCGTTGGAGGGGTTGTCGCCCTCCCGTTGGAGGGGTTGTCGCCCTCCCGTTGGAGGGGTTGTCGCCCTCCCGTTGGAGGGGTTGTCGCCCTCCCGTTGGAGGGGTTGTCGCCCTCCCTCTGAGGCTCGCCTCCTGCTGGAGGGTTGTCGCCCTCCCGCTGGAGGGTGCCCCCGTTGGAGGGTTGTCGCCTCCGTGGAGGGTTGTCGCCCTCCTTGGAGGTTGTCCCCTCCCGTTGGAGGGTTGTCGCCTCCCGTGAGGGTTGTCGCTCCGTTTCCCTCCCTCCTGGAGGGTTGTCGCCCTCCTCCCTTGGAGGGTTGTCGCCCTCCTCCCGTTGGAGGGTTGTCGCCCTCCCCCCGTTGGAGGGGTTGTCGCCCTCCGTGGAGGGTGTCGCTCCCTCCTCCGTTGGAGGGTTGTCGCCCTCCCTCCCGTGGAGGGGTTGTCGCCCTCCTCCGTTGGAGGGGTTGTCGCCCTCCCTCCGTTGGAGGGTTGTCGCCCTCCCTCCCGTTGGAGGGTTGTCGCTCCTCCGTTGGGGTGTCGCCCCCCCCGTTGGAGGGTTGTCGCCCTCCCGTGGAGGTTGTCGCCCCCCCCGTTGGAGGGTGCCCTCCCTGGGGTCGCCCCCCCGTTGGAGGGTTGTCGCCTCCCCCGTTGGAGGGGTTGTCGCCCTCCCTCCCGTTGGAGGGGTTGTCGCCCTCCCTCCCGTTGGAGGGGTTGTCGCCCTCCCTCCCGTTGGAGGGGTTGTCGCCCTCCCTCCCGTTGGAGGGGTTGTCGCCCTCCCTCCCGTTGGAGGTTTCGCCTCCCTCCGAGGTTGCCTCCGTTGGAGGTTGTCGCCCTCCTCCCGTTGGAGGGGGTTGGGCGCCTCCCTCCGTTGGGGGAGCTGGGGTTTCGCCCCTTCCGTTGGGGGGCTGTAGCACTCCCTTCCGTTGGGGGGCTGTAGCACTCCCGTAGGGAGGTGTAAGGAAACACGTCCAATGTTTCTACCCTCGCTAGGAATCGAACCCAGATTCTCGCCGTGTGAAGCGAGAGCTTTAGCCACCAGTCCACTTGGCACCGTGCAGTCTGAATTTTTTTTTGTACAAAGCTTTAATACTAGATATGGTATGGGGCTGTAGTGTAAGAGGCAAAGCCAGGAGCTGAGATTCAACCCAGATGATTCCAATATTTTACTAACGGAAAGTAAATCTGAAACGTCACTTTTGTACAATAGTCACGAGTTTTTTTTTACAGTAAGAGAGATAACTTTAACCTAACGGACTGACGAGGCTAACAAAAAGTGCTTTTTCATGTCCGACCCAAGACAGTGCTACAGTGTTGTGGTTGCAGTGTTGCTATTGTGTTGTAGTTACAGTGTTGCAGAGTTGTGGTGTTCCAATGGTGTCGGCAGACAGCACAAATGATACAATTTGAATTATATTTAAGCACTCTCATATTGACTTTCATGTATATATATTATATATATATATATATATATATATATATATATATATATATATATATATATATATTGATTTACAGTCTTAATCATCTCATTCATTCAACAGTTCTTTAAAGCTAACTACCGTATTTTCCATCATATAATGCGCAGTGTATAAGACAATGCTTCCAAACAGTTACAACGTCACGTTAGTAATTAGTTTAATATCTTTATTATGTAACCCATATCCATCCTGTGGGTGATAGTCAGAAAGATTATACAGGTACATAATGGGTCCAGGGACTGTACCTCAACATTACAGAGGCACATAATGGGTCCAGGGACTGTACCTCAATATTACAGAGGCACATAATGGGTCCATGGACTGTACCTCAACATTACAGAGGCACATAATAGGTCCAGGGACTGTACCTCAACATTACAGAGGCACATAATAGGTCCAGGGACTATACCTCAACATTACAGAGGCACATAATAGATCCAGGGACTGGGCCGCAAATCTTTGATAACTGAACAAGTTACAAAGGTGATGAACCATTTACACGTCTACACCATATCACAATTCCAATAAGTTATTAATACAAATATTAGCTTAATTTACAGGGAGCAAAGTCAGGGTATTTTTCCAGAATGGTCTGTAATATACCACTGTGGATAAAATACTTTGACATATCTTGAACATTTCTGAGTGAGTTGTCTCTGAATTCATTAATTTGATCGCATTTCAGTGCATAATAACGCAGGGTGTGACAATAGTCCATCTGGCAAAGTTTACATTTCGTTTGGTCTACATCTGATGGTGATTTAACCTGAAAAAAATAATTATAACCCAGCCGAAGCCGGGCGGTAGTGACATCCAAGAGTCTGCTTATTGTGTTGGATGCACCATAGACATGTGGCTCCTCCTGCATGATAGAATGGTGACTGGTGCCATTCTTCTTCAGTAAACAACTGCTACAGCGTAACACAAAGCCTACCCTTGACCCTGACCTTGAGCATATAAGGCGCAGGCTGAGTTTCCAAGACTTTCTGTGGGTAAAGAGCGCGTCTTATATGCGAGGAAATACGGTAACTCGCGAAACTACGAACTAGTGACCTAACGAATCAGTCTCTCGCAGAAATATAAGTGACGGTAGTATTATAAACAGTGTCTGACCTCTCTCCCTCACACACACACACACACAAACACACAGTCTTACGAACGATCAACCACCAAGTGCTTCACGGCAGACAACCACGCACAACACACGGGCGTCGGCACCAGGTGGGGCGTCCACACCACAAGGTCGTTGAAGCACTTGTTACCCACACCCACAACACTGGTGATGCTGGTGCTACTGCTGGGGGTTGGTGCTGCTGGTGCTGCTGTTGCTGGTGCTAGTGCTACTGCTGGTGCTACTGCTGGGGTTGGTGCTGCTGGCGCTGCTGCTGGTGCTGCTGCTTGTGCTTACTGCTGGTGCTGATGCTACTGCTGGTGCTGCGGTTGGTGCTACTGCTGGTGCTACTGCTGGTGCTACTGCTGGTGCTGCGGTTGGTGCTACTGCTGGTGCTACTGCTGGTGCCACTGCTGGTGCTGTGCTGGGGTTGGTGATGCTGGTGACGGTAGTGCTGTTGTGGTTTCTGACGTAAGTGATAAGAGTTTAACGAGGCTTCATCTCCTTGTAATTATCGACTAAAAAGCTTCACTCCAGGAGGGTTTGTTTGTGTAAATTCACGCTAAAAATGCGGTAAAATACTGCACCATTTTAGGGTCGTCAGAGATCAAAACTCGACATGGCGTTAACAACCGTTCACGCTCAATAAATCCTTTATATATATATATATATATATATATATATATATATATATATATATATATATATATATATATATATATAAAAGGAGATGTCATATATATATATATATATATATATATATATATATATATATATATATATATATATATAAAGGAGATGTCATGTCTGAGGTCAATGTGTGGTGTGAATATAATGCAGAGAATTCGGAGTTTGGAAATTAGGAGGAGGTGCGGATCACCAAAACGATTGTCCAGAGAGCTGAGGAGGGTTGTTGAGGTGGTTTGGACATGTAGAGAGAATGGAACGAGACAGAGTGACTTCGAGAGTGTATAAATCTGTAGTGGAGGGAAGGCGGGGTAGGGGTCGGCCTAGGAAAGGTTGGAGGGAGGGGTAAAGGAAGTTTTGTGTGCGAGGGGCTTGGACTTCCAGCAAGCATGTGTGAGCGTATTTGATAGGAGTGAATGGAGGCATATGGTTTTTAATACTTGACGTGCTGTTGGAGTGTGAGCAAAGTAACATTTATGAAGGGATTCAGGGAAACCGGCAGGCCGGACTTGAGTTCTGGAGATGGGAAGTACAGTGCCGGCACTCTGAAGGAGGGGTGTTAATGTTGCAGTTTTATAACTGTAGTGTAAAGCACCCTTCTGGCAAGACAGTGATGGAGTGAATGATGATGAAAGTTTTTCTTTTTCGGGCCACCCTGCCTTGGTGGGAATCGGCCGATGTGTTAAAAAAAAAAAAAAATATATATATATATATATATATATATATAAACACACACACGTCAGTAGAAGAGGTGTAGAGCAGAAGGCAGATAGTATGTTAAGATATCTGTGGAAAAAAATTGTACCAGAGCATAGTGTTATCAATGATTGTGTCTGGGTGTGAAGTATGGGATTTAAACATTGCAGCGAGGTGGCTTGAGGAAGTGAAGATGTCATACACGAGGTAAACGTGTGTTATTATACAGAAAAAAATGAAACGTAGATATTGGATGTGCTGCTGTAATATGTATAACCAAGAGAGCACCTCTCAAGGGAGGACCCCTGATGCTGGTGAGGGGCTCTTGATCCAGTTATCTGAATTAAACATGAATGTCTTCCATTTCCCCCCATCTGCAGGCGCTGTATAATCCCTATGGGTGTAGCGCTCCCCATAACAATTATAATAATAACTAAGAGAGCAGGGGAGAGGTTGAGAGGGTTTGGTCATTTAGAAAGGATGGAGAAGAATATTTTGATCACTAGGGTGTATTACTTCAAGGTGGAATGGAACGAGATGTAGAGAATATTCCAGGATTTGTTAGAGGAAGATCATAAACAAGGTTTTGAGAAGCAGAGACTTGACTATCAAGCAGGCATGTGTGTATTAAATGGGAGTGAGTGGAGATAAATTTCTACGGGATTAGACGTATAGTTGAGTATGAGTAACATTGTTAAGGGTATTCAGGGAAGTAGATAAATGGTTCAGATAACTGACAATTGATAAATTAGACATGTGCAGTATTTGGGTTTCTTTATTGTGGAAATGTTTAGCCACACAGTGGTTTTATCAGTCTATTACAAAGAAGAAGAGAGAAGATCAGGAGTTTGAGGTCATCAGTCCCTCAGCCCTAAGCCTATGTAATTAGTCCTTCAGTCTTGATAATAATACAGCACATGAGCGAAGGGGCTTGTATACTGATCATATGGACTCCAGACTGAGGGACTGATTACTTCAAACTCCTGATCTTCACTATTCTTCTTTGTATGGGACTGATGAAGTCACTGTTGCGAAACGTTTCCACAGTAATGATACCCAAGTGCTGCACATGTGTCTAATTCATTTTATTCGGGAAAACTGGCTAGCCTTGTAAACGGAAAATACAGTACCAGCATTCTAATTTCTGACTGGGAGTGCAGCAATTTATAGTCCTTTTAACTGGCAAAAACAGTTATTGAATGAATGATGGTGAATGTGTTTCTTTTTAGGGTTAACCCGCCTTGGTAGGTCAACGGCCAATGTGACAGAAACTAACCTTTGTAGTTAGGCAAGAGTCTCTGAATTCTTGAACTAGGTAACACAATTCTTGGGTCGATTTAAAGAAAGTAACACATCTCTTGGATTCCCCAACAAGGTAAACACATCTCTTAAATAGTTCAACGAGGCAGCACACTTTTAAGCTACTCAACAATGCTGCGCATTTCTGAGTTGTCCAACGAGTAAACTTCCAGGTTGAGGTGCTCATCGCAGCGGGACATCGTTAAACTGCTCGTTCAACGAGGCACAGCAGCAGTACTCAGAAGGCATAAAGCTCGTTAGTGGAGTCGAGTGAGTTTCTCCCACAACCCAGACACGTAATTTTTATCACTTCCGAACTTCCTCTACCATAATGGAGCCGAGCGTCACGGAACGTCACGGAGCGTCACGGAACGTCACGGATCGTCACGGAGCGTCACGAACTCAGAAACCAGGCCTAAAATTAATTGAAAACATCACAAGAATAAGAAATAATGAGAAATATTGAGAAACTCGCTGGGAAATAAAGACTCGTGTTTACAGAATGTAAGTCTAATCCTGCTACAATTCTATGATAGTAGACTAGTGCTATGCACTAGTCTACTATCATAGTAAGACCAAATTTGCTCTTACAGTTCCAAATAAAAATCCGAACTTCTCTTTAGGTAAAAGGCACCAGATTCAAGCTTATAATAATAATCAATCTCAACTCATTACACAATAGTCAATATGCTAATTTCTTCAATATGATCAACATATTGCCACTTGTAATAATGTTAGTAGAATTACCGACGATATGTCAGGTAAAAGGACACAAGTGTATCTAATACGACATTTTTATTGTGGCAACGTTTCGCTCTCCAGGAGCTTTAAATAATACAGAAACACACAGAGTATATATAGGTTTTAGTGACATATGTATAAGTATAACATAATCGCTGTGGTGGTAGAAGTAATAATATATATACCCTGTGTGTCCATGTATTGTTTGTAAAGGCTTGACAAAGCTCCTGGAGAGCGAAACGTTGCCACAATAAAATAAGTTCATTTAAGCATTCCTCTACATTCAACACATTGTTAAAAATTTATCACCGATCATATTAGGCGTTAATTTATCAAAATTGACATGGTAGAACTTACACAACATTGTAACATTGCAAATCTTTCTAAGCGAAATACATTACGATGGAAAATTTGAAGCCGATCGGATGAAGAATTTTCCAGATAAAGTGTTTAAACAAATTAATTCCACCTGTTTAATTACTTTATAAGTGACAACTTGGCACCTACAAAAGTTAAAAGTGTACTGAGCCTTTAATAGGGATGGATGTTGGTAGCGCACTCAGCTCACACACTGAGGTCTTTGGTTCGATCCCAGGTATGGGTGAAAACATTAGAGCACCTGCTGTCCCTGTTCAACTAGCAGTAAGGAGGTACCTGGATGTTAACATACTGGTGTGGGTCGCATCCTGGGTACAAGATTAACCTAAGTTGCCAGAAATGCTCTGCATAACAAGGGGCTTTCTATATAGTATGTCACTGATGTCAGATGTGGTCTGTATAAGTTGTATCATGTACTTGTAGAATTATTATTATTATTATTATTAAAGTTTGAAGCTGTTCGATAAAGGCATTCTCAAGTTACTGGTTAAAAGCTCTCCACGTAATATTTAGTACTCATTCAGTAAATGGTAAACAATACAACTTTGAAAAGAAAATTAATAAATTGGCACCTACGCAGCCTAATAGCACTCCTATTACATTACCATTACAATCATAATTAAGCGCCAAAACCCTCAAGGGCCTCCAAATACATGAATGTTGAAACTAGGAAACTGATTTGAAGCACCATTCTGAAGTTGTCGCATGGAAACCAGGAGTAAAAACATCTGCCAATCACTATAGACATCCCATGTGATACCTGATGGATCTAACTCTAAAATCATGGCAATCTAGTATTGTCTGATTGGTCGTAAATTTTGACAATGATTAGGTTGAGTTCTAGTTCCTGAGCCACTTAAGACTTCATCTTAAAAAAAAACCACTTATTTCAACATTTTGTATAATGCAATCTATTGACAGAAAGCTCAAACCGCTCTGTATTTCCATACCTTAACTCTTCGTCTTTCATCTGATTTCAACTAGAACATTGTATGTCTTAAAATGTTTGTAGGAGAGGTTTTGCCCTAAGCCCTATCAAATAGGGCTTTTTTTCTATATAACTAAGGCAAAACGTCACTATAAACACAGTGTCTATGTATCAAATGCTGCTTAATTAATTCAGACACATTTCCATTGAAATATTTGCATAATAAAAAAAAAAAGGTCGATTCGGCTCATTCCTCCCTTAAGCTCCTGTGTTGAGGATGTTGATCTACGACACTGCTTCTGGGATTTTTAATATTTTTAGTTAAGAGATACTAGGATTCCAGCTTCTCTATCTCTTGGAGAGTTGAGATTGACTTAAAACTCCTAGGTTTCTTGAGAAAAGTGAGGTACAGCTACTAGGCTTCTTGTATGCATTGAGCTACAGCTTCTAGGCTTCATGTATACATTGAGGTACAAGGTTTCTTGTATGCATTGAGCTACAGCTTCTAGGCTTCTTGTATGCATTGAGGTACAGCTTCTAGGCTTCATGTATACATTGAGGTACAGCTACTAGACTTCTTGTATACATTGAGGTACAGCTACTAGACTTCTTGTATACATTGAGGTACAGCTACTAGACTTCTTGTATACACTGAGGTACAGCTACTAGACTTCTTGTATATATTAAGGTACAAGTACTAGACTTCTTGTATACATTGAGGTACAGCTACTAGGCTTTCTCGTATCGCTCGTCGACGAAACAGTCGAATAATGGGAAAGGGAGACCCAGGAGCTGGAGGCTGATCCTTTCAAACAGTTGGGTTAAGCGCAACTACACATGCACGCCCGTGGGTGGTGGGTGTGAGGTTTGGGAGGCACGTGGCGGAACAGCCAATGATCTCTACACCAGGAAGCCTTCACAGCATGATGCTTCCAATTGTCTATATTGATGATAATGGCGGCACCCTCCCACCCAGCATTTATTGATGACACACCCTCTGTGCATTGATGACACACACCTGTGCATTGATGACACACCCACTGTGCATTGATGACACACCCACTGTGCATTGATGACACACCCACTGTGCATTGATGACACACCCACTGTGCATTGATGACACACCCACTGTGCATTGATGACACACCCACTGTGCATTGATGACACACCCACTGTGCATTGATGACACACCACTGTGCATTGATGACACACCCACTGTGCATGATGACACACCCACTGTGCATTGATGACACACCCACTGTAAGCTATACTTACCTCTACTTCCAAACAGGACATATTGTAGACAAACATCTCTTAGTCCTACAGATTTAGAACAAGAAAAATAATACGGCCTTATCTTCACTGAACAAAGACGTTTTGCAAATATATTTTGCATCCTGCATGATAAATAGCAGTCATGACAGAGGCAAGTGAAGTAATATATAACAAGTTTATCAACCCGTATTTAACATTTAAGTTAATCAGCCCACAAATTATTTAATGGACAGGGTGTTTCAAAATGATGGACCTGATATTAATATATATTGCTTTGAAATTGGGCCCATCTCTTTGAAAAATACAACACTGGATTAACCATGTAAAATGATACTTCACACTTGTCTCGTAAGAGCAACACAAGTGACAAGGTGTGTAACTCGTTAGCACAAGACCACGTAGTGTATATCTTGGCAGATATCGTCTAGTCAGCATTCATATAATACTATATGCGGACGCCAACAAGGAAATCGGTGAAAGTTAATTAATTCTTACCACTGAACGAGTCCACAAAATTTGGCAAATGCTCATTCCACTCACTACTACGAGACTGAGCACACCACAGACATTAAACACAAAGTTCGGCCAAGGAAATGTATAGATTAAGCGTTTGTGTGTGTGTGTGTGTGTGTGTGTGTGTGTGTGTGTGTGTACTCACCTAGTTGTACTCACCTAGTTGTGGTTGCAGGGGTCGAGTCATAGCTCCTGGCCCCGCCTCTTCACTGATGTGTGTGTGTGTGTGATGGATACTCTGTACAACAGAGTGGTAACCCCTTACTCCCGAGGAGCTAAATCGCCACTGTAGTTATTTTTATTATAACATGAGCAGGGTAAATACTCCCACGGGATACATACATAGGGGTGTATTTCTCTCAACATATATATTCTAAGAGCTTACTTTTTATTTTAGGGATTAAAGTATTCTTGACTGGTGGTGAAAAGGACATGAAAATATAAAGTATAACGATACAGACTGATGAATTCTCTGTAAATCAGCTGTGTATTGTTCCGGCCCATGGCAAAATCATTTTTCGTATCTTCCCGGTTTCATGCTTTTCTGTGTTCTCAGTACCGTGTAGAAAGATTCCTCCCCGTTTTTCCTACGTAGATTTCGCTGCACCCTCCGCATGGAATAGTGTCACCCTTGCTTCACTGTGTGGCTTATCAAAGGGATTTTTCTCTCCCGGTGAAATTACTTGCAGCCTTAATGACCCTCGTGTAGTTGATGGGCTTTAAACCCCATTAACCAACCAGTGACAATATTTTATCAAATGAAAATTTAATGGTCAGAAAAATAAATATTAGAGTAATAATGACAATAACAAATAAACTCAGATATTCTAAGCTGGTTAGTAAAGTCAGTTCTGATACCTTACTTTGTTTTGTTGTCGTCTGTTGATGGATGAATCACAAAGTAAAGTTTCAAGAGAATATATACACCGAAAGGTACACTGAAAGTATACTTAAATTTCCATTTTAGGAATTAAGATATTCTTTGCTGGTGGTAAGTTACATCCAGGCTGGCCCTCGTATAGCCCATTAACCAACCAATCAACTATGACACACAAGTACACAAGCATATGTAAAAGAATTGTTAGATAAATGGTTCAGAAAACCAAAGACGTTAAGAAACAATATGTTTGGAGTTTCCTGGGTGGCAAAGGCAAGTTCACTGCCTGCAGTAGTTGCCTGCACTCTGGTGATGTTGCGCTCATGCTCTCTGCCCGTAACACCAGTGTGTTGTTGCCCTATTCCAGAGTTCCCCAAAGTGGTCAATATCGACCCCTAAGGGTCAATGGGACTATCGAAGAGGTCGATAAATGTCTGGGAGTCAGTAAATGTCTGGGGACGTGTTTAGCGAGATGTGTATCTGTGACCTTGTAGATAAATAGTTCAGAGAACCGACTAGCTGATTAGTTCAAACTCCTCCTGATCTTCACTATTCTTCTTTGTATTGGATTGATTAAGCCACTATGGGGCGAAACGTTTCCACAAAAAAAGATACCCAAGTATTGCACATGCATCTTTGACCTTCCGCCCTCATGATGTCATGCAAGTATATATCACATCAATTAATATAATCAAAACATATCCACTCAACTCACGACTGTTTGCAATATTGTGAAAAACCCTAAACCAATTAATTTTGCACACTGAGGTAAGGTGGCCGTCTAGGGGTGATAGCTTGTAATGACTTGTAAACTTATAGAACTCAAAACTGTTATTTGTAGTACTATTAGTTAAAGTACTATTATTTTCATATAAATCTTTGGGGATTGATGAACAATCTGAAATTTCATAAAGGTGTCGATGAGATGAGTTAAGGGACCCCAGAAGTTTATTTGATATGACAGTTTACACAGTGGGAACAAAAGCGGTTTCCCGTTATATTCTATCACGCATGGGCTCAAACAAGGTGTGGGATTAATGGGAGGGAATGGGGGTTCACCAACATCACAACCACCATCTCAACAGCCACAACCAACATTATACCATTACAACCATCACAGCTAGATCACTTTCTGCGCGAGCGTTAAGGTCACCAGTATTATTGGAAAGATAATTGACTTTCGGCTTCCCGCAGCTACCACCACCACTATTATTGCCACCACCACCCCATTACTATCACCATCATTATTACCACCACCCCCAACATTACCACATTACAACCACCACCACCATCACAACCACCACTACCACCAATCTAAGAGTCTAAAGTATTCTAAGTGAACTTTCAAAGATTCCGGAAATTATAAAAAGAATACGTAGTTCCATAAGTTCACAAAGCATTTTTAATTATTATAACGAACACTCGGTGTTTTGAGAAAGCCTCTCACGAGTGCATAGTTTATTAGACGTCAACCCTACTGACTGCAGCACACTCATCAACTATCATCAAAACTAGTGCGACCGGTAAAAGCCTGCTTTGACAGCCTGCTTTGACAGCCTGCTTTGACAACCTTTAAATTCACTTATTCTTCGACAAGGTTGTTTTTTTGCTTTATTAGCAGAATGATTTTTTTCCATACATCAGCGGAAATCAATCTTAACACAACGAAAAAAATATATTTAATTGATTTTAAGTAAAATAAATTTAAACTGACCTATGCTATACATAGCAGAATTTAGCGAAAAAAAAATTACGCTAGTATAGGTGAAGATTGTAGGTTAGGTGAAGATTGTAGGTTAGGTGAAGATTGTAGGTTAGGTGAAGATTGTAGGTTAGGTGTGGTCCAAAAATACGTTTTATGTCACTGTCAATAATGAAAATATATGTCATTTTGTTTTTAAGTCAAATATTTAGGAAAGTTCGGCGCATATATATATATATATATATATATATATATATATATATATATATATATATATATATATATATATATATATATCCAGCATCTGAGACTCTTGTTACATATTAAATATAAAGGATGTAATTTGAAGGAAACACAGCATATAACTACACTTTTCTGAGCCTGTCGACTGCACTGTCCTTCCGAGTGTTTGTTCCTGGTTGAAGGCCGGACACTGACAGAACTCCTATTCGGAATGAGTGCCTGCAGTCTGTGAAGGCCGGAATGAGTGCCTGCACTCTGTGAAGGCCGGAATGAGTGCCTGCACTCTGTGAAGGCCGGAATGAGTGCCTGCACTCTGTGAAGGCCGGAATGTGACTGCACTCGAGTACCAGCTATCTGGACTAGTGCGTGAAAATTGGGTTGGCGCGACACCTTGGAATGTTAGTGAGTGCTGGTGTTACATTGTGATAGTGTTCAACTTTCTGGCCTCACGCACCCTTCAACTACTACTACTATTACTACTACTACTACTACTACTGCTGATGATGATGTTACTGTTAATGCTGCTGACGTTACTGCTGTTATTTTTTCTGATCCAGCAGCTCTTTATTCTGATGACTGAAGAAAGTGCGATGGATGACTCGATACAATTCACCAGTACAGGAGTGGATGATGTGCTTGGTATAGGTGGTCGTGAAGAAAAAGTGGTTTTGAATTCGACAGGGACAGAGATACCTCGTCTATGATGAGAGAGAGAGAGGGGAGGGTAGTAGCCAATCTTTTACAGACAGAAATAACCATTCTCTTCCAGAAAGATATATTTATAGATGCAATTATTAGAATGGTTCGAGACACATTATAAAATGTTCTATTTTACACTTGGCGTTTGTCATGATGCGCCACAGAATTTCCCAGACGCTGATCCAATCGACCTTGCGCTGTGTTGTGTGTGCCAGGAATTCGGTGTTTACCTGCGCAGTGAGTTGTATAATGTCTGCTTATACGATGGTGATAAATGTCTGGATGTATGGGTTCCTGAATGTTGTTTGGGTAGAGTATGTAGATAAATTAGATACATGTGCAGCTCTTGGGTTTATTGTGGAAACGTTTTGCCACACAGTGGCTTCCTCAGTCCAATACAGAGAAGAATGGTTGAAGGTTAGAAGGAGTTTGAAGTAATCAGTCCCTCAGCCTGGAGTCTATGTAATCAGTCCAACAAGCTTGACAAGATATTATTCTTGTCAAGATTGATGAACTCTTTACATTGACTCCAGGCTGAATGATTCCCTCAAACTCCTACTGACCTTCAGCCATTCTTCACTGTATTGGACTGAGGAAGCCACTGTGGGGCGAAACGTTTCCACAAAGAAATCCTAATGATACACATGTCTCTAATTTATCATCTTGTCGAATCTCTGAACTATTTGTCTACAGAGTATATAGAGAGTAGGAGACAGCAAGGAACCTTGTGGTACACCTGCGTGTAGGGTGAAGCAGTCAGAGGAGGAGTTTCTGAGCTTTATACACATCGTGCGGCCGTCAAGGAAGTTGCAAAGCAGTTTTGTCATGGTGACAGGAAGGTCAAAAAAAAAAAAAATACGAAGTTTATGCTTCAGGTTGTTGTGGGAGACTGTGTCGAAAGACCTCTCCACATCCTTGGCAACAAGGTCAGTAGCATAACCTTGGACCTTGTTGACTTGTATAAAGTTCAGGCTGAACTCTAGAGAGTCTTATGTAAAGAGGCGTTGTCGAAAACCAGTCGTTTACTAGGTGATTTGAAAATTGGTCTGGTGATACTAACAAGATGTGGAAAAAGACACTTATGTACAGCTCAGGACATTTATCAGAGGAAACGTTTCGCCAAACGTTTCGCCAAACGTTTCGTTTCCTTGGTATCCAGGCTCATACTTCCTCTCATATTTTCATTTTTCTTTCATTTACGTGATCTATTGAGATCAGGGTGTCAAGGGTACGTAATTGCAAGCCAACAGGCCTAGCAAAAATCTTCCTGAGGAATTCTAGTAGGTTGTAGTTCTTCCGGTCGGACAAGTGTTTTTTTTTAGGCTAGGTAAGATTGATGTTTACCGACACGGGTCTTAAGTCATACAATGTCACGTCACTGGAGCTTTTGGTCATCTGACCGAGACCTTCAGCCGGCATTCTGGTCCACCCTTTGAAATTAAAAAAAAAAGTGGTCCATTTCTGGTATCATCTTATAAAAAAATTATGCTAGAACTTCAAAATTTATAATAAGATTTCAGTGTTTGATTTCCAAAAATAGTCTACAATTTATAATTATATTTTCTTTATCTTAAAATATTATTAATGAACTATCTACAATTCTAATGGTTATAATCATAACGATAATGTTTACAGTGGTGGACTGGTAAGCCAGTGGAAGGCCTCGGTCAGATGACCAAAAGCTACGCGTCAGGAAACACTTGTCCTGTCTCCTGACAAACTTTACCTAACTTTTTATAAAATATTCTAGTCGACAAACACATCTATATATTTTTTAATATATCGCATTAACTATATATAAAAAGGAACACTGGGAGCATGTGTTGATGCTTGTACTCCCACGGAGTGTATATGCACTCACTGTATATGTACTCACTGAATATGCACTCACTGAATATGCACTCACTGTATATGCACTCACTGTATATGCACTCACTGTATATGCACTCACTGTATATGCACTCACTGTATATGCACTCACTGTATATGCACTCACTGTATATGCACTCACTGTATATGCACTCACTGTATATGCACTCACTGTATATGCACTCACTGTATATGCACTCACTGTATATGCACTCACTGTATATGCACTCACTGTATATGCACTCACTGTATATTTCCTAATTTAATCATTAAAGTGTTTTGACTGGTGGTGAACAAGTGACGTGCCTCACGTAGTCGATAGGCTTGAAACCCATTAAACAGCCAGCCAACCTCTGAAATCCCACGAGTATTTTGAAAGTCCTAATCATGTCCTCTGAAGTTCCTTTAATGTTAGGTTCAATGAAGTTTCTCCTTGGAATTCGTTCCATCTTCGTTCCAGTGTTGATCTCCTTGCAAACCTTCGGATTTTCTTCAGTGTCCTGACATGCTTGTTCAGGTGGGGCTCCACGCTGGCGCTGCGTACTCCAAGACTCAAGTACTATGTAATATTTTGTTTAACTTCATTTTTAATAAAAAATATAGATGTAATTATTATTTATTATTTTAAGGAAGTGCTAGATGTGTAGAAGTTATGCAGAGCTTGAGGAATGGGTGGTTATCAGGTATGATCCAAGGATGTGGAAGGTAACATCAATTTTGTGATGTAAAGGGTTTATAAAGGCGAAAAGTTGAAGATTGAGACACTTGTGCAACATGTGGCAACCTTTATTGTGGTAATGTTCAGCCAGCCAGTGGCTTCTTCAGTCCAATGTTGGAAGAAGTGGGAGGAAATCGAGGTAATCAGTCCCTCAGCCTGGAGTCGATGTGCTCAGTCCGCCGTTCTTCTTTGTATTGGACTGAAGAAGCCACATCATTCCAGATGTGTAAGATTCTCCTCAGTTGTGTTGTCATGGCTTCTCTTTTATCTGATACTTCGCTCATTTTTCTAGCTTTGTCTCTCTAATTATATCATAAAAAATAATAATTATAATCTTTATTTCTACATAATACACCTTATACAGACTATAGCTGACATCAATATAGAAAGACCCTTGTTATGCAGAACATTTCGGGCAAATTAGGTTAATTTTGTGCCTCAGGATGCGACCCACACCAGTCGGCTAACACCCAGGTACCTATTTACTGCTAGGTGAACTGGGACAGCAGGTGTGTTAAGGAAACAGGTCCTAACGTTTCCACCCGCACCAGGATCGAACCATGGACACTATGTGCGAGCTGAGTGAGCTACCAACCAAGCTACGGGACACGCCCTAGTTATGTGGTCTACTTTCTCTCTCTAGTCTTTGTTTATCATTTTTATTTCTACTGCCTTCTTCCTTTATTTTCCTGACCACTACTGTCATTACTATCATCTAAATCTACCGACCATTCATCCACCTCCCTTACCCCCCCTCTCATCCCTTCTTTCTCCTTCCCCCCTTCCCTCTCCTGCTATCCACTCCCTCCCCCTTCCCTCTCCTGCTGTCCACTCCCTCCCACCTCTTCCGTTCCCTCCCTTGTCTCCCCTTCCCTCCCACTTCCTCCGTTTATTACAACCTCTTGTTGCCAATGTTTCTCTCGTGTTCCTCTCACCTTTTTCTCAATGCATTGGATGGTATTCGAACCTTTTCCCACACACACAACGAAGTCTTCCTTCATTTATATACCGTATATTGCTAACGAAGAAGATAAACACCTCTTAGTACGTTCTATAAAATTAAACGTGATATTATAAATGGGCATCAGCAGGTCCCTACCCCACCTGCCCTCTGGAGTTCGCTGGATGAACTCTGCCCCACCTGGACCACAGGGGCAGCTGCTGTAACCTCCTGCGTTTCTTTTAAGGGCGTTAGACAGTGTCACGCCACCATAACCGTTCAGTAGATGGTAGGGAACAGGCTTTCAGGGGCAAGTAATGAGTCTTGAGACTCGGTCCTAACATGCTGTTTGCCGAGTTAGTTTAGGCAATTTGCAAGTTAGTTACAGCAGTTTACAAGTTAGGTCTACAAGTAAAGATACCCAGATGTTGCCCAAGTATCTAATTCATCAGCAGTTTAATAGTTACAACAGTTTACAAGCTAGTTACAGCAGTTTACAACTCAGTTACAGTAGTTTACAACTCAGTTACAGTAGTTTACAGCTTAGTTACAGCAGTTTACAAGCTAGTCACAACAGTTTACAAGCTAGTCACAACAGTTTACAAGCTAGTCACAACAGTTTACAAGCTAGTCACAACAGTTTACAAGCTAGTCACAACAGTTTACAAGCTAGTCACAACAGTTTACCGTAACAGCAGTTATGAATTGGTCACAAGAGTAATGGCAGTAGCTCTGTGTTTTAAACATTTATTAAAACCAATCACGTAAACATTACACTTAAACATTTGGCTTAGATCAACCTGTTCTCTACGACAGTCAATCTCACACGAATCGTTCTTGTTACACTTCCGCAAGCTACGAATTTCGTGGAGCTACAAATATTCGTTAATTACTTTCAGATTAAGTTAGGGGGGATATTAAACTTGTATTACTTCATATTTGTATTATTTTAAATTACAATAATCATAACTTTTAAAAGAGTGGATTGGTAAGCCAGTGGAAGGCCTCGGTCAGATGACCAAAAGCTCCAGCTGTGGGTCATCATCTAAGACTCGCGTCAGGAAATATCCAGTTTCCTGACGAACATTACCTGACCTAACCAATTATTGGGAAGCACCAGGGGTTGAAAAATAGAAGATAATCAGGTTTGATCCGAGGAAGGGAAAGGGTAGTTCCGGTTCCTTGGATCAAGAGCGCCTTACAAGCAAAAAGGAAAAGCATTTTTTCCTAAATGACTTCTTTTAAAAGACCGCCGTTTAAATCTTAATGATTCGTGGTCTTATAAGGGGAAGGAATGCAATAATGCTGGGAAAGAGCTCTTGATCCAAAAAAATAGAGCTACCTTCCCTGTGATCAACTATTCAACTCGCCATTCAACTCCATCGTACCAAAGCACATTAGCGAGGCCGTGTTTGTTGGAAGACTTGGGGAGAATTTATTTCCTGCACACGCACGAAACCCACCCACCTTCACAGCAGTAGCTACCTGCCCACCCTCACAGCAGTAGCTACCTGCCCACCCTCACAGCAGTAGCTACCTGCCCACCCTCACAGCAGTAGCTACCTGCCCACCCTCACAGCAGTAGCTACCTGCCCACCCTCACAGCAGTAGCTACCTGCCACCTCGGTGCTCCACCCCCTCACAGCAGTAGCTACCTACCCACCCTCACAGCAGTAGCTACCTGCCCACCCTCACAGCAGTAGCTACCTGCCCACCCTCACAGCAGTAGCTACCTGCCCACCCTCACAGCAGTAGCTACCTGCCCACCCTCACAGCAGTAGCTACCTGCCCACCCTCACAGCAGTAGCTACCTGCCCACCCTCACAGCAGTAGCTACCTGCCCACCCTCACAGCAGTAGCTACCTGCCCACCCTCACAGCAGTAGCTGCCACCTCCAGCATCCTCCCCACAGCAGTAGCTACCTGCCCACCCTCACAGCAGTAGCTACCTGCCCACCCTCACAGCAGTAGCTACCTGCCCACCCTCACAGCAGTAGCTACCTGCCCACCCTCACAGCAGTAGCTACCTGCCCACCCTCACAGCAGTAACCGCCCACCCACACACCCAACGGCACAGCCAACCATCCTGAGAGATGGTAATTCCCAAGTGATAGTAACTCCAGCTCTGCTGGAACGAAGCCTTTGAATCTGCCGTAGCTACTAGTCAACAGTGTGTGCTTGAGGACATCCTCAGTACCCTACTGAAGTCTCCCAGTTGAAGGTGACATATTTCATTATCTGATGTATGAAACCCGTTCAATGTGACGGAATATGACATGGGAACACCATCCTGTGTGATGGAATATGAGTCGAAGTGGGATACCTCTTAGCTTGTAAAGGAGCCGTGGCAGGATAACAGTTCTTATCCTGTGAGTGAGCTGAAGTAGGATAACCTCTCTCAGCCTGTAAATGAGCTATGGAAGGATAATATCTCTTAGCCTGTAATATTTCAGTCTGACTCAGACATTTACCCAACCTAGTATAAGGCAAGTTACATCATAAGTGCGTATGGATACTAATGCTCTAATAATGCACTCATTATATATCCTTAATTATGGTAAATTTTGCGTAAATTTAAATACATTTTTATTACCTTAATGAAGAATAAATATTATATTTCAGTAAAAGGCAGAAAACCACGAACTGTAATGCGTGATAAAATGCACGTTCTATTTAAATGGTGTCAAAATTAAGGCGTTTTTATTTAGGTGAATTAGAAAAAGGCATTATAAAAAAAATTCTTTACAATGGTTTTGAGGGCATGTAAATGTTATGGACATTTAGAATTTTGGAAATCCGCATGTTCATAATCCATTTTTGGTAATCCCTATTTAGGGATTAAAGTAAACTCTCAGCATGTACATATATATAAGCATACCTAAGAGTGCATATACATATATCCTCTGTAGAATTATGTAGATTTAATCTACCATAGAGTACCGAATAGTCAATGATTCTTTTCACATTCGGGTATGTCAAGTGTTTCAACTCTATTCTACGAGTATACAATCCAAATCCAAATTATTTCTTTCTTGTCTGCAGTATACATTGTTGACAACTATACACAAACAAAAAAAAAGGTCGAGATACTAAAATTATAGACTAAAACGCAAGAAATGTCATTGAGAAAACCGGTTCAACTCAGCGTCAGTATCGATCCACGGGCGCCGCCATGACAGTTACCAGCTACGAATATAAACAAATTTCTCCTTAAAATCTTTAACAGTGCCAAGAGCAGCTGTGATACAGGGCCATTAACACTGCCTCGTTGTGTATCTCTCATTTATCATCAATAATCATTAAAGACTTTTATTATGGGACTATAAATACGTTATCTAGATCAATATTGATTAAAATATTGATCGTTAGAGCAAGCTGGTTCCTGCTTCCTGTTGCTACCTTCTCTGTAGGTGCCTTGATGCCGGTGATGGGCTCTTGATTCACGGGGTTGGTGCTGTCTTTTCCCCCTGGGATCAAACTCGTCTCCTAAGCCCCGGGTGGGATGTGTGACCCAAGAGAATTTCGTCAATGATTATAGTAATTTCTTAAGGCTATTCTGTCTGCGCGCGCACACACACACACGTCACCTCTTTTCTCTCTCTCTCTCTCTCTCTCTCTCTCTTCCCCTGTCTGCCCCCTTCTCTCTCCCTCTCCCTTCCTACTCCGCCCACTTTTTGCTTCCCACAAAGGGAAGGGCAGGAAATTCTTGATTGTAGACTAGAGCATCCATGTGAAACACCTGGCGCACCTTACACACACGCACACACACACGCACACACACACACACACACACACACATGTAGGATCCATACATAACGTTAAGGGATACGATAAAGCTCATGGAGCAGGGAGAGAGTGGACCTAGAAGAGGCGGGGCCAGGAGCTGAATCGACCCCTGCAACCAGAAATAAGTGAGCAAATAGGTTAGTACACACACACACGAGAGCGCGAGCACACACACACATTGCTACAAAAAAAATTACCTAACGAGGGTAAAAGAAAGGGCCAACATTGCAGAATGAGCAAGGGTAACAAATGGGGTTCCTCAAGGCTTAGTACTACTACCACTAGTCACAGATACCAACAAACTGGTTTAAAAAGTCACGTGAGCAAACACTAAGACATATTTATTAGAAAACGTTTCGATCCTGGAACCGAAACGTTTACTAATATACTAGCTCACGTGTCTTTCTAGAGCAGTTTCGAGATTCAAAATACTGGGACACGAGGAGAGGGTGGATAAGGAGAGGATAAGGAAGAGAGGAAGAGGGAGAGAGGAAGGAAGTAAGGAAAGGAAAAGACGGTAACTAAACACACTTTTAAGCCCTAGCGATGCAGGTTAATGTATTCACGTAGTTAGAGTAGTTAAGATATGGAACAGAGACCGAGACTCTACACTGGATTGCAGAGGAAAGGCAGACTGTTGGTAGGTTGGTTAATGGGGTTTAACTCCTATCGACTACACGAAGGTCATTAAGACTGCATGTCACCTTTTTACCACCGATCAAGAATAATTTAATACCTAAAGTAAACTCTCACTACACACACACATATATATATATATATATATATCCATGGGGAAGTGGAACAGAATTCTTCCTCCGTAAGCTATGCGTGTCGTAAGAGGCGACTAAAATGCCAGGAGCAAGGGGCTAGTAACCCCTTCTCCTGTATATATTACTAAATGTAAAAGGAGAAACTTTCGTTTTTCCTTTTGGGCCACCCTGCCTCGGTGGGAAACGGCCGACTTGTTGAAAGAAGATATATATATATAATAATCAATAACTACACTGCACTAGCCAGGGGACGAACCCATGATGTTTTGGCCCGCCTCATGGTGAGCGAAAACACCTGACACTCTAGTCCACTGAACCACACAATCCTTAATAAGAGTAGCGCATCCAGTAGGACTGAATGTTGTACTCGCTACCCAAGGACATACGGTGGTGTGGACGCTTCTAAGCTAATTTCATTCTACTCCGTTTGGTGTACTAGCTCAACAAGCAGTATATTATATTATTGTAACCACGAACGAGTGGTATTGATCAATAACTACACTGCACTAGCCAGGGGTTTAACCCATGATGCTTTGGCTCACCTCATGATGAGGCGTCCACACCACCGTATGTCCTTGGGTAGCGAGTACAACATTCAGTCCTACTGGATGCGCTACTCTTATTAAGGATTGTGTGGTTCAGTGGTCTAGAGCGTCAGGCGTTTTCGCTCACCATGAGGCGGGCCAAAGCATCATGGGTTCGACCCCTGGCTAGTGCAGTGTAGTTATTGATCAATACCACTCGTTCGTGGTTACAATAATTATATATATACATATACACTAAGAACGCACCTAACGGAGTATTTAAGTACGTTGGTAACACTAAGAAGGTCTAACGTGAGGTTAGCTACAGTTCATTCTACGTGAGGTTAGGACAGTATAGCAGAAGGCTCTCTCCTCACCCTCCACTCCCTCTGGTCACACTGCAGAGAGGTTGTAAATGGACTGGTGATACCGACACACTGTGGAAAAGGCCACTTGCGTACAGTTCAGCGTGGGTTCATAAGCACGTTTGTCAACACTCCAAAGGATTTGGATTAAATTATACCCGATAATTGAGGTATTGAAACAAGGACCGAGAGCTACAACTTAACACAAGTAGACAAAGTTAATGTACCAGCTTCACTCATCCTTCCTTTCTTTTCCCCATTATTTACTCCATTTCCTCCCCTCTTCACCTATTATATATTCCCTTCCTTCGCCCATTATCTACCTCCTTCCTCACATGAGGGTAAACTGGGTAAACACAGTGTTACCTAACCATACCCATCCCCCCATTACCTGCTCCCTCACCCATTCCCTATCACCTACTCCCTTACCCGTACCCATAACCTGCACTTCATCCATCCCTCCTTTTCTGAGGGACTGATTACCTCGAACTCCTCTCCTTACCCCTCTCTGCTTTGTATTGGACTGATGAAGTCACGGTGTGACGAAACGTTTCCTTAATAAAGATTCCCATATGTTGCATAAGTTTCTCAATCTTCACCTATCACCTGCTTCCTCCCCCGTCTCCTATCGCCGGCTCCTTACCTGTCCCCCATTACCTGCTTCCCCACCCGTCACCTATCACCTGCTCCCTCATAATTACCACATCATCTGCACCCCACTCCTTCCCTCAGCACCATAGCGTGGCTGGTCACTCCCCTTAACTACCGGTGACTAACCATGACGCAAACGTAGGTTAGATGACGCAAACAACGTAACTATGGTGACGCACACAACGTACGCTTGATGACATAACCATAGCCATGACGCAGACATAGTCACGATGACGCAAGTAACGTAACCATGATGACGCAACGTAATGACACAAACGAGCCCTAACGCAAACAACGTAGCCATAAGACAGACACTTGTTCTAAAAGACTTCCCTTAACAGCTAATGTCTTGATGCTTGAATATAACAATCCAAATTCTTATCAGAAAACATTTATCAAGTTATACACACATACAAAACAATCCAAGAGCCTTTGACAACCAGTAACTCACAAGTGTGTGTGATATATATATATATATATATATATATATATATATATATATATATATATATATATATATATATAAGGGTATCTTTATTTGCAGACGTTTCGGTAACGAGTGGCTTTATCAGTACAATACAAGGATATAATGTGAAGAGTTTAGAACTATATACAAAAGATGAGGTAATGAGTCCCTCAGTCTTGGAGTTGGGGAAGATCACCGTAGTTTTCCAGACTAGGGAATGAATGAATTAATGAATAATAATAATATTCCACTGTGCGTGGGGATGCTAACCCTGTAGCAAAAATCTACTTTCCCTACCACCCCATCTTTTCATTCTTTTATTTTACCAATAGGTATATTTTATTACATAATATGGTACAAAAGATTTAAGAGACATATTGTTGATATAAAGATGGCATATACAGTACACTACACTTCAAAAACTGCAGCATATCTCCACCCCTCCTTCAAAGTGCAGCACTGTACTTTCCACCTCCAGGACTCAAGTCCAGCTGACCGGTTTTCCTGAATCTCTTCACGAATGTTACTTTGCTCACACTCCAACAGCACGTCAATTCATAAAAACCACTCGCTTTTATCTAAGCACTTGTCACACAAAACCTCCTTTACCCCCTCCCTCCAACCTTAGCTAGGACGACTCCCTATCCTGCCTTCCTTCCACTACAGATTTATACATCTTTCAAGTCAATTTATTTTCTTGCATGTTTTCTGTCCAAACCATCTCAATAACTCTTTGTCAGCCCTGTGGATAATACTTTTAGTAACCCCGCACGTTTTTCTAATCTCTAAACTACGGATTCTCTGCATAATATTTACACAACACATTGCCCTCAGACACATCTCCAGTGCCTCCAGCCTTCTCCTTGTTGCAACATTTACCACCCATGCTTCATACCCATACGAGAGTGTTGGTACCACTATACTCTCGTATATTTTCCTCTTTGCTTCCATGGATAACGTTGTCTCCACAGACTTCTCAGTGCTCCACTCACCTTTATTCCCCATCAGTTATATGATTCCCCTCGTCTTTCATAGACCCATCTGCTGACAGGTCCACTCCCAAATATCTGAATACATTCACTTCCTCCATACTCCCTCCAGCCTGATATCTAATCATTTATTATTCAATTTTTTTTGTTATCCTCATCACCTTACTCTTTCCTATATTCACTTTTAATTTCCTTCTTTTACATACCCTCCAAAATTCCTTCACCAACCTCTTAAACTTCTCCAGTGTCGTTAGCAAAAAAAGCAACGGTGACATTTCCCACTTTGTGTTAGATTAACATATATCGAGGGTAAATTCCGAGTAACAATAACTCCGTAAAATCCTCAAAGGACTGGAGGTCCTTGTCTGACAAGCAGAAAACTTTGACAAACTGTCTCTGGTTATCCCCGAGGGAGCTCCTTGTGAGTGCACAGGCGTGAAGTAGAAAGAAATGTCTTATCGAGACAAATGAATGATCTTCCCTACAGTTTCTTACGATTTTTTTCCACTTACCTATTGAATGTTAAATGTACCGTAAGCAATTCTCATTAAAGTTCAACTGATTCAAGAAATTGGCTGATGTACAGTGACTTGCACACACGTCTTGTCAAGCCAACTTAGCAATTCCAGGCTATAAGTTTTTTACAATAATCTGCTGCAGCCTAGCAAAGCGAATTTTTATTCAAGTTAGTAACCCCAGATGATTAAGAAACAGGATAACCCATGAAGGCCAGTTTGGCTTATTTTAGATCTTTTCTCAGAATACCACCAGCAAAAACCCAAGTGTCTATTTACTGCTAGGTGAGAGAGGCAACAGGTATTTGAAGACTTACTTATACGTCCAAAGATTTGACCTGTTGTGTTTGCAATAGGTCATAGGTCATGGTACAACTGTGATATGGAGCAAAAACTACTTGTGAAGTTCTGGAGCAGGAGCACTGGAGGAGCCATGGAGGAGCATCACTGGAGGAGCCATGGAGGAGCATCACTGGAGGAGCCATGGAGGAGCATCACTGGAGGAGCCATGGAGGAGCATCACTGGAGGAGCCATGGAGGAGCATCACTGGAGGAGCCATGGAGGAGCATCACTGGAGGAGCCATGGAGGAGCATCTCTACAGGAGCCATGTAGGAGCATCACTGGAGGAGCCTTGGAGGAGCATCACTAGAGGAACCATGGAGGAACATCACTAGAGGAACCATGGAGGAGCATCATTAGAGGAGCCATGGAGGAGCATCACTGGAGGAGCCATGGAGGAGCATCACTAGAGGAGCCATGGAGGAGCATCACTAGAGGAACCATGGAGGAGCATCACTAGAGGAGCCATGGAGGAGCATCACTGAGGACCATGGAGGAGCATCACTAGAAGAACCATGGAGGAGCATCACTAGAGGAGCCATGGAGGAGCATCACTAGAGGAGCCATGGAGGAGCATCACTAGGAGCCATGGAGGAGCATCACTAGAGCCATGGAGGAGCATCACTAGAGGAGCCATGGAGGAGCATCACTAGAGGAGCCATGGAGGAGCATCACTAGAGGAGCCATGGAGGAGCATCACTAGAGGAGCCATGGAGGAGCATCACTAGAGGAGCCATGGAGGAGCATCACTAGAGGAGCCATGGAGGAGCATCACTGAGGAGCATGGAGGAGCATCATAGAGGAGCATGGAGGAGCATCACTAGAGGAGCCATGGAGGAGCATCACTAGAGGAGCCATGGAGGAGCATCACTGAGAAGCAATGAGGAGCATCACTGGCATGGAGGAGCATCACTAGGGGAGCCATGGAGGAGCATCACTGAGAGAGCCATGGAGGAGCATCTGAGAGCAATGGAGGAGCTTCATTAGAGGAGCCATGGAGGAGCATCACTAGAGGAGCCATGGAGGAGCATCACTAGAGGAGACATGGAGGAGCATCACTAGAGGAGCCATGGAGGAGCATCACTAGAGGAGCCATGGAGGAGCATCACTAGAGGAGCCATGGAGGAGCATCACTGGAGAAGCAATGGAGGAGCATCACTGGAGAAGCAATGGAGGAGCATCACTAGGGGAGCCATGGAGGAGCATCACTGGAGAAGCCATGGAGGACCATCACTGGAGTAGCAATGGAGGAGCATCACTAGAGGAGCCATGGAGGAGCATCACTAGAGGAGCCATGGAGGAGCATCACTGGAGAAGCCATGGAGGAGCATCACTAGAGGAGCCATGGAGGAGCATCACTAGAGCCATGGAGGAGCATCATTAGAGGAGCCATGGAGGAGCATCATTAGAGGAGCCATGGAGGAGCATCATTAGAGGAGCCATGGAGGAGAATCACTGGAGAAGCAATGGAGGAGCATCACTGGAGAAGCAATGGAGGAGTATCACTAGGGGAGCCATGGAGGAGCATCACTGGAGAAGCAATGGAGGAGCATCACTGGAGAAGCAATGGAGGAGCATCACTAGGGAGCCATGGAGGAGCATCACTGGAGAAGCATGGAGGAGCATCACTAGAGGAGCCATGGAGGAGCATCACTAGAGGAGCCATGGAGGAGCATCACTGGAGAAGCAATGGAGGAGCATCACTGGAGAAGCAATGGAGGAGCATCACTAGGGGAGCCATGGAGGAGCATCACTAGAGCCATGGAGGAGCATCATTAGAGGAGCCATGGAGGAGCATCATTAGAGGAGCCATGGAGGAGAATCACTGGAGAAGCAATGGAGGAGCATCACTGGAGAAGCAATGGAGGAGTATCACTAGAGAATCAATGGATGTGTAAAAATGGAGCAGAGTAACATCGTTAATCACTTTCTTAATTAAGACTAAAAAAATAAAAATACATAATTAGGAGATGCATCATGATTCTAAATTTTCTAGTTTCATGAGTTCTACATTCTGGTTCCTCTAGCAGTTTCCCCATGAATATTAGCTAAATAATACTATGTTAATATAGTCTACTATCCTTCCCACAAATAGTAGGCGCCCCACTAGAAATTGAATAAGAAAATATATTTTTGGGATATTTAAGGGTCATTGGAACTTAACCCTATATTCTACATATGTTTTCAACTTCACATACCGCTATTATTATTTAAATTGTTTAGCAAACCAAGTTAATAAAACGTTTCGCTAGCCTTCATCAGTCCAATGCTGAGAAAAAAGATGGAAAATGAGAAGCAGTATGAGATAATCAGTCCCTCAGCCTTGAGTCGATTGAGTGAACGCATGATCTCCAGGCTGAGGGACTGATTACCTCAAACTTCTTCTCTGTATTGGACTGATGAAGCCACTGGCTGGCGAAACGTTTCCACAGTAAAGATACCCAAGTTTTACATATGCGTCTCATTTATCCATATGCCTCTAAATTCGCATATTTCATCCGTTTTAATGACCGTATCCCTCGCCTTGTAACCGAGTTCACTACATTTGTATCCAGTGTTCATCTGCATGAACTGACTTCATAGATCTAACACCTGTCTCAACAACTGGCTGTATGAGTGCAACACCTGTCTCAACTGGCTGTATGAGTGCAACACCTGTCTCAACAACTGGCTGTATGAGTGCAACACCTGTCTCAACAACTGGCTGTATGAGTGCAATACCTGCCTGAACTGGTTTTGTGAGTGCAACACCTGCCTCAACAACTGCTTTATGAGTAGAACACCTGTCTCAACAACCACCTTCATACTGGTCCTTCTTATCTGGTCTCTAAAGCAAACGCCTTAACAATTAAGTCCCAGAAAATTAGTCTTTCCTAAGCTGATTCACCCAAAATTTGTAGCCTTAAAAAAAGGGCGAACCTAAAACTCTTACCAAAGGTGCATTAATTCCCCAAAACTAATCCTCTCGAGACTGGACCTTTTAGTCATCTGACCGAGGCCTTCCACTGGCTTACCCCTCAACCACTTTAAAATTTTAAATATATTAGAACTGACGTTCTTCAACCAAACTTAAAGTGGTGCCTTTTCATCTGGCATCCTTAAAAATAATATAAACAAAAGTGGTTCCCTTAAAACCGGTTTCCCATAAATTTAAGTCATGTACCTTTGTGTCTCAAGTCTTTACGCAACTGGTATGCTTGTGAAGCATGTGGAGAGCCTTAGATGGATGAGAGGAAGAAACTGTGTATTGTGAAGACAAAGAGGAAGTGTAGATGATAGTGAGTAATGGGAAACGCCGTGGATGATGAAGGGAGGGAGCAACATTGGATGATAGGGAAGCAGGGAGAGAGAACCACAGACGAAGAAGGGGAAACAGCTACTGCTAATGATAAATAAGTAAAAATGAACACAGATAATAAGGCGGACGAGAGAGGCAATCACAGATAACGAATCAGAAGTGGAAGAAACAATCACATAATTGAGCAAACGTGACAGAACACCATAGATAATAAAGCAGTCGAGATAGGCAATCACAGATAACGAATCAGAAGTGAGAGAAGCAATCACAGATAAGTGAGCAGACGTGAGAGAAAACTATAGATAATGAAGCAGAAGAAAGAGACAAGTACAGGTGCTCAAGAATCTTCCCAGGAAATAATTCCACCCCTCGTAGCAATCTTGAATGAAAAGATGGTTCCCAAGGTGCAGTGTGAGGGGGCACTGACCCCCGGCAGTCCTGTTACTTCCTGGTACAGCTGCACTCAGATGCGTAACAATCACAATTAGGGTACAGGCGTGAAGCGTGCGCCTGGGAAGCTGTAGCCAACGATTGACAGGATTATTATTATAATATTTAAGGGGAAGCGGTAATCTCGTAGGGGATCATACAGAACCAAAAGCTGTAAACCACGGAACGGGTGGGATGTAAACCCATGGGAGTCGTAAAAATCAGAGGCCAGTTCTGCGATTTGTGTACAATGGTGTTACCGTGATTTCGTGAGGCTTAGGCTATAGTTTCTGCAATAGGCTTTTTTTCTTATGAAGAAAGTCATTCTGAATTTTGTCAGATACCAAAAATTACACCAAAAAAGTCCTCCATATTAATGAAACGTTAGAAAGTAAAGTCTGCTGAAATTCTAATTGTTTCTTTACGATCTCTAGGTTAGAAATTAGATTTAGGAATATAATATTAAACAAGAATAAGAAATCAGTATATTTACAAACCCGCACTTTAACATAAGACAGAACATGAGGAAACAAGAAATACCGCAGTAGGCCTACTGGCCTATGCTAAGTAGGTCCCACCCACGCCCAGTCATTCCTCAGTTGAACACTATTAATGGCTAACATTTTTTGTATTATTTAGTGTTAGGTTAGGTAAGGTTTGTCAGGAAACAGAACAAGTTTTTTCCTGACGCGGGTCTTAATCATATGACCCGCCGTTGGAGCTTTTGGTCATTTGACCGAGGCCTTCCACTGGCTTACCAGTCCACCCCTTTAAAAAATTTTTTTTTTTTATTAACACATCGGCCGATTCCCACCAAGGCAGGGTGGCCCGAAAAAGAAAAACTTTCATCATCATTCACTCCATCACTGTCTTGCCAGAGGGGTGCTTTACACTACAGTTATAAAACTGCAACATTAACACCCTCCTTCAGAGTGCCGGCACTGTACTTCCCATCTCCAGAACTCAAGTCCGGCCTGCCGGTTTCCTGAATCCCTTCATAAATGTTACTTTGCTCACACTCCAACAGCACGTCAAGTATTAAAAACCATATGCCTCCATTCACTCCTATCAAATACGCTCACACATGCTTGCTGGAAGTTCAAGCCCTCGCACACAAAACTTCCTTTACCCTCCCTCCAACCTTTCCTAGGGCGACCCCTACCCCGCCTTCCCTCCACTACAGATTTATACACTCTCGAAGTCACTCTGTCTCGTTCCATTCTCTCTACATGTCCAAACCACCTCAACAACCCCTCCTCAGCTCTCTGGACAATCGTTTTGGTAATCCCGCACCTCCTCCTAATTTCCAAACTCGAATTCTCTGCATTATATTCACACCACACATTGACCTCAGACATGACATCTCCACTGCCTCCAGCCTTCTCCTCGTTGCAACATTCATCACCCATGCTTCACACCCATATAAGAGCGTTGGTATAACTATACTCTCATACATTCCCCTCTTTACTTCCATGGATAAGGTTCTTTGTCTCCACAGACTCCGAAGTGCTCCACTCACCCTTTTCCCCTCATCAATTCAATTCTCTCTACTTTGAGTCATCAGTCTCAATGATAAACTACGCTCCCGGGATTTAGGTAACGTAGTAGCTTAATATTTTTAAAGGAATTGACTGGTAAGCCAGTGGAAGGTCTCGGTCAGATGACCAAAAGCTCCAGTGGCGAGTCATATGACTAAGACCCTCCTCAGGCAACACTCGTCCTGTTTCCTGACAAACCTTACCTAACCTAACCGGTTCCACCTTTGCGAAATGTGATTACTGTCGTGTCTCAACATCCAGGGACGGGTATGTGCCGCATGCAACACAAGGCTGTTGCAGCTATGCGGTAGAAAGTTTTCATGGGAACACACATTACCTTCAATTTATTAATTAATTAATTATATTAATTCTTCCGGGGTTATCGCCCCAGCGACTCGTTTTCATATCAGGCGTCATAAATTTGGAAGAAAATATTAGAGACAAGAAAATAAATGTAATTGCATTTTGAACGTCATTAAAGGTTTATATGATTTCTCTCTCACCTTACGTGTTCATGAGACAGAAAGCATCTTGTGTGTTCATGAGAATGTATCTTCACGAGACGCAGCATCTTATGTGTTCACGAGTCAATAAATATTCACAGTGTATGGTTTAGATTTACTAGTGAGTATTAACCTAAAATTTGGTATTCCTTTCAGCGACCTAATATAAAATTATTTTAGAAATCCCACAATGTCTAAACATTTAATAGCTGAATATCTCAGTGGAGCTGAGTAAATCGTGGGTAATATATGGCGAGTTTGTGTACATTATCAAGTCCACAAATTCGCTACAACTTGTTCCTTCCCTCATTAATAACACCACCAAATCGATGTGATCACCTTTGAATGGATTATTTTGTCCGAACGGAATCATTTTAGTATCCGTATCATTCTAAAGCTGAAATATGACTAGCTTGGATAATTATAACCTTTATTTTTAAAGGGGTGGACCGGAAAGCCAGTGGAAGACCTCGGTCAGATGACCAAAAGCTCCAGCTTCGAGTCATCATATGATTAAGACCCACGTCAGGAAACACTTTTTCCTGACAAACCTAACCTAATCTCGCTTGGATGAAACTATCAAAACATATCAATACAAACATTTTGATGAATAAGATTCAATACTTAGCCATCTTTAGTGCCCAAAAAACAGCCTGCACAACAAGTTTCTTTAGTCGAATACAGGAGAATCACAGAGTGGAAACAGTAGTGGTTTTAACTAAGTCATCAGTCCGTCAGCCTTGACAGGCGGTGATCATTTATAAACTTGTCAGTTGTATATCTTAAAATGGTTCAAATGAGACAGATAATTTATGGTCCTCGTGGCCAGGTCTGTGAATCACAAATGTAGAAACTAACAAGCAAACTTTGCACTGGTAAAAGAGCATAGAGAGTCTTGCATGAAAGCACTGTCATTCATCTATAAGAGGCGAATAATGGCACAATACACTGCCTGGAACAATACACAGATAACCCACACACAGGAGACTGAAACTTATGACGACGTTTCGGTCAGAGTTTAAGTCGGACCGAAACGTCGTCATAAGTGTCAGTCACTAATGTGAGGACTATTTGTGTATCGTTTCGTAGAGACCTTGTAAACGTTATGAGTACACCCACTGACCTGTCTTCTCTCCAACTAACAACACTGACCTGTCTTCCCACTTCTCTTGACCTCACACTGACCTATCTTCCCACTTCTCTTGACCTCACACTGACCTGTCTTCCCACTACCTGTGCCTATATAAACTTACCGATCACAAAATAACGTTAAATTACACAGGTTACAGAAAGAACTGAATGGCTATAGGCAACAATTAAAGTCAGTCAAGATTTATTTTCCAATAAAGCCAGTGCATTAATACTGCTTGAAGCGTAACAGAAGAATAACAGTGGCAATAATAATAATAATAATAATAATAATAATAATAATAGCTGACCTATGTCTTTAGGAGCCAGCACAAGCTGTATATTCCTTCCCACACCCACATATCTCCCACAACCACATTACTCATTCCCCCAGGTCACTACCACGCACCAATAACCTACTACTACATTAACTCCCACGTATAAATTATCTCCCACACTCCCAAAACTCGCTACCACAATCCCAAAACTCGCTACCACAATCCCAAAACTCACTACCACACTAATTATGTGAGACCCAATACCAAGTAACATTCTTGGAATTTTCTTTACTGAGATACTAAATCGGTCAAAGTTTGATTCGATCGGAATGGAAACCTCCAGTGGAAACAATGTGATTGGTCGGTTAATTAGGGTTAAAGCTTATGGACTACACGAAGGTCATTAAGGCTGCATGTTGCCTGTTCATCACCAGTATTGGTACTTGATTACGTACAATGGTGATTAAAGTAAACTCTGTGTATATTCGCACAAATATGCACCTTTCGGCGTATATATACAGATACATAACTCTCGGTCGATAACTATATATATATATATATATATATATATATATATATATATATATATATATATATATATATATATATATATATATATATAATATATGTCGTGCCGATTAGGTAAAACTGGTCAATTAGAGAACTCATCTAAAATTAAGTCCTTTCTAAAATTTTCTCTTATACGTTTAAAGATATATTTTTTTCATTTATTTTAATGTAAAAAAATTTAATTTTGTATCAAGAGAAACTTTGAAAACCTACCTAACCTTATTACAACAAGCGCAATTTAATTTAGCCTAACCCAACTAA
>WNWK01005838.1:95000-114079 GCA_009830355.1 Cherax destructor
CATTAACATAATGTAATATTTATCACTATTTTTTGTTTCTATTGATAATATTGTTAAAGGTATAATATAATTGACTGCATATGTGCGTAAGTTAACAGGGACCCCTAACTAAAATAAATCACACTGAATTGTATTGGTATCCTAGGTTAAATAATGTATTATGTTTATTCCCTACGCATGTTTGCTTTGAAGACAATTGAAATTTATTTTGTTATATATGCAAAGTCTAACTTACGCTTACTGAATCATGAAAGTATAGGAGGTCTATATATCGCATTCATTGTCTTTTTTTGCTATAACGAAGTTCTGCTCAGTGTATAAGTACTTGATACAACGTATACAGACATAGGTCCAATACAAAGCAGGAAGTTATAAGGAGAGGAGGAGTAGTTTGAGGTAATCAGTCCCTCAACCTGGAATCGATGTGTTCAGTCTATCACTCTTGTAGGAAGTACAGCATAGGACCAGAGAAGTGGCTGTACTTCCTACAAGAGTGATAGACTGAACACATCGATTCCAGGCTGAGGGACTGATTACCTCAAACTCCTCCTCTCCTTATACCTTCCTGCTTTGTATTGGACTGATGAAGCCACTGTGTGGCGAAACGTTTCTTCTATACAGACAAAGCTGACATGTTATATAGAAAGTCCCTGGTTATGCAAAACATTTCTGGCAAATTTGGTTAATTTTGTCCCCAGGATGCCCCCCACACCAGTCGGCTAACAATCAGGTACCTACCTCCTGGTGAACAGGGACAGCAGGTGTCTTAAGAAAACACACTCCCGTACGAGGGACCGAACCACGGACTTCAATGCGAGAGTTGAGTGCGCTACCAACCGAGCTACGGGACACTTCTGCGAAAAGGATTATTCATATTTCTTCCAGGAAAAGACGAAGTGAATGCGAAGGACTAACTATAAAATTAGACATTTGTCTTACCTTTAAAAACCAGAAGTCAGGTAGTGTGTGGCATCTCTTGCACTCTGTGTTTACGAGGGGTATTAGAGTTATCATTGGACTCGGTTATCAGTTATCTGAAGCAGTTTAGAGCTGGAGTCAAGTCTGTGTTCCAATGGCCATTAAATATCACAGTGTGAGTAAGGTTCAGCGTCAGGGCGGCTTGTTCAAAACAACAGTGTTACTCAACACTGTTCAAAACAACAGTGTTACTCAACACTGTTCAAAACAACAGTGTTACTCAACACTGTTCAAAACAACAGTGTTACTCAACACTGTTCAAAACAACAGTGTTACTCAACACTGTTCAAAACAACAGTGTTACTCAACACTGTTCAAAACAACAGTGTTACTCAACACTGTTCAAAACAACAGTGTTACTCAACACTGTTCAAAACAACAGTGTTACTCAACACTGTTCAAAACAACAGTGTTACTCAACACTGTTCAAAACAACAGTGTTACTCAACACTGTTCAAAACAAAGTGTTACTCAACACTGTTCAAAACAACAGTGTTACTCAACACTGTTCAAAACAAGTGTTACTCAACACTTTACACGACCAACTTCATGTCTCAAAAACTCGAGTGAATTTCTAAATCAGATTTCAGTGCCGCTTTCTTAAACATGTATTAAATAAATGTGTAATATATTTTAGCCTGATACTTTTATAATGTACCTCGTGCTTATGGAGTGGGCGGTAATTAGACAATAGAGGCTCAAGACGGGATTGGGCACTAATATTCTGTTCTTGTCAACTATGAACTATTAACTAATATAATACTCTTAGAGCAAGTATGCAAAAATATAATTATTTTCCAGTCAACAAGGTATATACAGCGGGATGCGTATACCTTTGCGTTGCACTGAGAACTTGATTTAATAAATGATTTTAGAGTTTAAAGTGTTCTTGATTGTTGGCGTACAGGTGACCAGCAGTCTTGACCCTTGTGCAGCGTACAGGTGACCAGCAGTCTTAATAATGACCCTCGTGTAGCGTACAGGTGACCAGCAGTCTTAATGACCCTCGTGCAGTCTATAGGTTTGACGCAAAATACATTTTTCTTTATTTTCAGTATTAAAGTTATAGTAATACTAGATATTGCAGGTACTGCTGCTCGTGTACACACCACTGTTCCTACTCGTGTACACACCACTGTTCCTACTCGTGTACACACCACTGTTCCTACTCGTGTACACACCACTGTTCCTACTCGTGTACACACCACTGTTCCTACTCGTGTACACACCACTGTTCCTACTCGTGTACACACCACTGTTCCTACTCGTGTACACCACGTTCACTGTTCCATCCATTCATCGTGTACACACCACTGTTCCTACTCGTGTACACACCACTGTTCCTACTCGTGTACACACCACTGTTCCTACTCGTGTACACACCACTGTTCCTGACTCGTGTACACACCACTGTTCCTACTCGTGTACACACCACTGTTCCTACTCGTGTACACACCACTGTTCCTGCTCGTGTACACACCACTGTTCCTGCTCGTGTACACACCACTGTTCCTGCTCGTGTACACACCACTGTTCCTGCTCGTGTACACACCACTGTTCCTGCTCGTGTACACACCACTGTTCCTGCTCGTGTACACACCACTGTTCCTGCTCGTGTACACACCACTGTTCCTACTCGTGTACACACCACTGTTCCTGCTCGTGTACACACCACTGTTTCTGCACGTGCACACACTTCCTACACGTGTACATACACTACTGTTCCTACACGTGTACACACATCACTGTTCCTGCATGTGCACACACTGTTCTTACAAGTGTACACACACCACTGTTACTGCACATGTACACACCACTGTTCCCGCACGTGTACACACCACTGTTCCTGCACAAGTACACACCACTGTTCCTACACGTGTACACACCAGTGTTCCCGCACGTGTACACAGCACGCGTGCTACACACTAACTACTCACTACCTGCCTTCAAGGTAGCAGACAAGCGTCCTGTGGATGACGGACTCACCATTCAGATAACCACAACCGTCTCCTCCCTCACAATAAATATATTTATCACTCATATTACAGCAGCTGTATGATCTCTACGGGTTTACCGCAACCCCATCAAAACAAAAATAATGATAATGATAAATCATTTACCTGTGGAAGTATTGCCAGTTACCTATAGATAAACACCGGGATATTTTTCATATATTTAACTAATACTGTCGCACAGGGGGTTAATATTTTTTTTTGTATTTTCTTACTAAAATTAAGGCAGTTCCGCCAGGAATATACAGATTTTTTGAACAAATCTTGATGTAAATAAATCATTTGTTCTCGTACGAAGAACATATATGGCAATAATTCTCATTTCCACACGCGTTCGAGTTGCCAAAATTTTGTGTCTTCAAATTAATGATAAGATGCTCTTTTGTGAATAAATCTTTTGTAATTATAGGAATTATAGTCGGGAGCGGTGACCTCTGAAAGTAACCTTCAGTTAAACAAATATATGGTATAAACCTTGGTAATAAACTACGACAAGTTAATTTATTATATATATATATATATATATATATATATATATATATATATATATATATATATATATATATATATATATATATATATATATATATATATATATATATATATATATATATATATATATATATATATATATATATATATATATATATACTATAATATATATATATATATATATATATATATATATATATATATATATATATATATATATATATATATATATATATTATTTATGGATATGGTCCACCTCTGGTGTCAATTGTGGGACCCATTGCCTCGGAGAAGTGGATAAAAGACTTCAAAGAAGAATATTTAGATTTCGTTCTGAAGCCATTTGAATATTCCACTTCCCTACCACCCCATCTTTTTATACAAATTTTATTTCAAGACAAAATACAGTGGGGAGTAAAGCAACATAGATAATAACTCAGCTACATGTCAAATACTTCGTCCAACTCCCGGCAGTGGGCCGTGCCCAGAATACTGCAGGCATTTCCCTCTGGATCGCAACACTGAGTCTCTGAAAGAGGAAGCTGGTCCCCTGATATATATATATATATATATATATATATATATATATATATATATATATATATATATAAAATTATACGTATATATTATTAACACATTGGCCGATTCCCACCAAGGCAGGGTGGTCCGAAAAAGAAAAACTTTCATCATCATTCACTCCATCACTGTCTTGCCAGAGGGGTGCTTTACACTGCAGTTATAAAACTGCAACATTAACACCCCTCCTTCAGAGTGCAGACACTGTACTTCCCATCTCCAGGACTCAAGTCCAGAAGAGGAAGCTAAACCACTGAGGCTTTTGGAAGTTATCTGAGCCACTCCAGGATGCTGGGAATGGGTTCTTGTTGAACATGCCAATTGCTCTAAAAATTTAGTTCTTGTTACCGTACTCAAGTGTTAAAAAATTGAAGCGAATTGGATGATTGGACGTAGTGTACAGATGATATACAGCCTTTATGACCTTCCCGTTATCGATAGTTTCCAAGCCCGTAGCTCGATCACTAGCGCACTCAACTCACACACTGAGGTCCTGGGTTCGAATCTCCTCCGGTACGAATCCCTACAGATACAAACAGATACAAACTTACATTAAAATGCAAATTCACTATCACGTGATTGGTATCACCGTAAATCGTGGAGAAAAAACCTCTTATACAAACACGCCTAAACTGCCATTAAGTGACTACGAGGTAGTCACTCCATGCCCTTCTATGGTCACACCCGTGGTAGGCAACGCTCTCACTCCACACACAATGACAGTGGTTCGATCCTGGCAAGGGTGGAAACGTTGGGCATGTTTCGTCATATCTGTTGTCCTGTTTACCTTGCAAACAAGTAGATACCTGGGTGTTAGTCAACTGGTGTGGGTCGTATCCTGGGGGACAAGATTTAAGGACTCCAATGGAAATAAGATAAGGTCCCTCGATGACTCACTGACTTTCTTGGGTTATCCTGAGTGGCTAACCCTCCGGGGTTAAAAATCCGAACAAAATCTTATCTTATCTCTCACTTGCCCAGTGGAGGTATTCACCACGAATACAATATGAAAATTAAGACACATGTGCAACATGTGTCTTAAGTGCCATTAAGTGGCCTTATCAATACACATTCAAGGACATGAATGGAAGACAGTAGAACTATATACAAAAGATGAGGTAATGAGTCCCTCAGTCTTGGAGTTGGTGTGAAGAACACCGTAGTCGTGAAGATTCTGGAGCACAGGCAAAAAGGTTGTTGCTTATACTATACTGGCGTCAGGTGGCAAGAGATGGGTAGCAGAGGAGGGCATAGTCACTAGCAGACACTGCAACATCATGGAATCTTGGTTCAGAGGACATCTACATAACCTTCTTCTTGGCTGCTGCTACGACTACTACAACAACTAACCCATTCCTTGGGTATGACCTACTTCCACTGGGGAATCCCGCCTACCAGTGACTATGCCCTCGTCTGCTACCCGTCCCTTTCAACCTGACGCCAGTATAAGCCAGTGGAAGGCCTCTGTCAGATGACCAAAAGCTCCAACGGCGGGTCATCATTTGACTAAGACCCGCATCAGGAAACACTTGTCCTGTTTCCTGACGAACCTTACCTAACCTAACCTTGTTTGTGCTCCAGAATCCTGACGACTACGATGCTCTTCACCCCAACTCAAAGGTTGAGGGACTAATTACCTCATCTTTTGTACATAGTTCTAATGTCTTCCATTCATGCCCTTGAATGTGTATTGATAAAGCCACTGGAGGGCGAAACGTCTGCAATAAAGATACCCAGATGTTGCACATGTGTCTCAATTTTCATCTTGTCGGTATTGTATACCATTCATGTACAACGAATACAATAGTATATACATAAATCAATGTTCGTTTTCTGATACTCTCAAAGAAAATGGACTTAACTGAACAGACTATTAAAAATAATAGTGTATATAATATGCACATAAAATTTACAATTTAACATTAAAAGAAATAGTTTAAAACTTTGAAACTTTAGGAAAATTAATCAATTAAATAAATTATTTAAAATTTAAAACGGTTGCTTTACTTGAATTTAATATTTTGGAACCTATTAGGTATTATAACTACCATGTAAATTTGAACATCAGAATAGTAAATACAGATACATTATTATCATACTTACGTTATTAAGGTAGATCTTGACAATGGGTATCTTCGATAAATTCAGATATTTTTTCTACTCCAGGAACCGCCTGTCCATGGGCCATGCTCGTTTGGTGCTTGCCTAGTCAACCAGGCTGTTGCTGTTGCTGGCCTGTAGACCCACATACTCATCACAGCCTGGTGAAGATACTCGTTAAGTTTCCTCTTGAAAGATTTCTACACTTGTCCCAGTAGTGTGTCTGATATCTTCTAGTAAGATGTTAAATAATCTGGGACCACGAATGTTGATGTGTTCCATTAATGTGCTCACTGCAGCCCTGCTTTTCATTGGGTTTATCTTGCATTTCCTCCCATATCTTCTGTTCCAGTATGTTGTTTTATCAGTGTGCAGATTTGGGACAAGGTCCTAAAACACCTTCCTGGTATATATTATCATGTATTTCTCTTCTCCGCTCCAATGAGTACATATTTAAGACTTTAATCCCAGTAATTTCAGTATTTCATTGGTTCTATGTGGGCCGTAAACGATCTCCGTATTGTTCTAGCTCTGCCCTGAAAGGGGCCGTCAACACTGAGCAATACTCCAAATGAGGGAGCACGAGCGATATAAATAGTGACACCACTGACACTATTTCCCTTCTTTTGAAGGATATGATTACCTACCCCGTCATCTTATTATGTTCTTTGAAAGAATGGTCAGCAGACATAATTATTCCTTTCTTTCTATGGGGCGATCTCTTTGACTTTTTTTTGTATACGTTGTTCCTCTCGAGTTCTTCATTCTTTCCATACCTAAGCAGCTGGAACTTATCACCACTGAACGTCATGTTGTTCTTCACTGCCTACTGGAATATCCTGATTATATCACTCTGTAATTTCTTAGTCTTCTACTTATTTTAGTGTTATCTGCAAATGATGATTTAAAACTGTGACGGATGCTTTTATCTATGACTGCTATGAAGATAAGAAACAGGTGAGGTGCCAGGACAGTGCCTTAGGAAACTGAGATTTTTACATCGCTGGTGCTGGATTTTGCTCTCTTTCCTACTATATTTTGTGTTCTCTCTATTAGGAACCCGAAAATCCATCTGCTTACCTTTCCCGTAATGCCTATGACCCTCGTTTTGTCTTAAGACATCCCATGATCGCATTTGTCAAACGCCTTTGCAGTCTGTGTATATCACATCTCCGTTTTGGTTATCTTCCAATGACTCTGTAATTCTGTCACAGCAGTTCAGCAGCAGTAACAGGCATAATCGTCCTGCTCTAAAACTGTGGAAACTTTTTGAGTCACGCAAGTTCCACAGGGTAAGTGAGCCGTTAGGAGCCTTAAACATACCATGGATCCGCCCTCGGAGTTTATAAACCCACACACCCAACCAAAACAAGCATACACATTCAAGTTGGTGGAGGTAACAATTGTGTACATTTTAATTGATAGATTTATTCACTTAGGAAAGCCTAGGAAAGTTTGTACAGTTAGTAACTAATATTAGAATTATTGAGGCAACATTAGATATTAATAATGTAGTTCTAGCACTTTAATATAGGTAGATATAAGCCCCAAATAGACGAACCTTGGGTTATGTTAGCTAGAGAGAACTGGCAGCCCACACTTGAATCTAAGCGGGAGTGATGCTGACTCCTTCTTACCAGATCAGACTTCAAGGAGTGAACAAGTGCTGCGAACAGGCAGCATCCCCCACGTGACTCAACATCTGTCCTGGGGGCACGGAAGAGATATCCCGAAGTACTGAGGATATCTCACGCCATCCTGACCCAATACAGTAGGACCTTACCTCTTTTCTTCTCAGTATTTGGCCAGTTTTCTGGGGGAAACGTGTGTGGGTTTTGATGGGGGTCTCTCGTGCGGTCGGACGCATTTTAGCAAGTACCAGCGTCCCATTGTTGAGTAAAAGTCTGGAAGCTAGTGTCCCTTACTGTTTAGATATTGCTTGGAGGATATACCCTAGAGCTGGGGATTCTGAGTTAATACAAGACACTAATACCACTTAATTTGCACATTAAGGCTCTTCCCTGCACATGGTGTTTGGAGGGGGTTATAGCTTAGGAAGACTTGGAAGTTTAAGAGACATTTCTACTCCATCAAGTAAGTTAAAGTTAGTTTAATATCTTTATTATGCACCCCATACCCATCCTGTGGGCGGTAGTCAAAAGATTACAGAGGTACATAATTGGTCCATTGACTGGACTCCAAAGTTTCGATAGCTGAACAAGTTACAGCGGTAATGAACTAGATCTGGTCACAATTATGACAAGTTACAAAGGTAATGAACTAGAGCTGGTCACAATCATGACAAGTTACAAAGGTAATGAACTAGAGCTGGTCACAATCATGACAAGTTACAAAGGTAATGAGCTCCAGGTAGAGCTGGTTACAATCATGACAAGTTACAAAGGTAATGAAGCATAATCACATCATATATAGTTACAATCATGAACAAATTACACATGCACACACACATACACACACGCACATACAACAGGCCCAGTTTTCAATCGACATGTGCATAGGACAAAATGGTAATCAACACACACACACACACACCGTGCATGCAGGGGGGAATTCTTTCGGGTGCAGTTAGCTAGAAATTTGTCCCATAGCCACTTGTAAGATCTGCTTCAAATATTTAATGATGGCATATGTTACTTAGAAGAAGGTTAAGATTGTGACTGGTGAGTGTTCAGTACTAATTTTATGGACGAAAATAGCGCAGCAAGTGAAAATGCGTTAGATGGTGTGGCAGTATACATATACTGTATTTATCGGAGTGGAATGTCTTCATGCAAAAACAAACAAACTTTATTTCTATGAAGAGGAGTTCACTTTGTCTGACTTTTTTGGGTTATCCTAGGTTCTCTACACATATGCTGCTATGTATGGTAATCTATGTAACTGTATTTGTGTATATCTGTGTATATTTGTGTACTTACTTAATCATAATTTATGGCATTTAAATGCCCGAGAGCGATTATTATTATTATTATTATTATTATTATTATTATTATGCTTACTACCACCAACATACGTACCTTGTTCACTGGCATTTAAAGTAAGAGGCTTACGACTCCTCTTGTCATCACAACTAACTTTAAATGCCGTCATAAACGAGAATTATTATTATAATCAAGGGGAGCGCTAAACCCGTCTGACTTTTTGGGTTACCTTAGGTTGTCTACACATATGCTTCTATGTATGATAATCTATGTAACTGTATTTGTGTATACCTGAATAAACTTGCTTATTATGTTGGGGGGGATGCTATGTAGGCTCTATTCAGGGAACTGGAGCACAGAGCCAATTCCCTAGATGAAGAGCCCCTCACCAGTGTCAAGGAACCTCTCTTGAAGGGATCGTGAACGAGAGAGACGACGTGAATGTAAACAAATGGATGGTGGGCGGTCAGACAAACGCAGTTCATATGCGTTCATTAGGTAATTAAATAAGTAAGTTTATTGAGGTACAGGTACACACAAATACAGTTACATAAATTATCATACATAGCAGCATATGTGTAGATTACCTAGAATAACCCAAAAAATTGAGACAAAGTGATTTATTTCCATTGGGGTCCTTACTTATTCCGTATTATACATACGATTGAGAAGTGCTTTCCCCACAATGCAGACACCTTACATTGTGACTTACGAAATAATAATGACACGATTGCAAACAAACCACGGTACGGGTGGGGTTTGAACTTGCGGCTAACGCATCAATCTGGCATTTTACGACTCACTCGCCGCGAGTTCAACCCCCACCCGTACCGTGGTTTACCTTACATTATATACAAATATACAAGTGCAGTAGAATATATAACAGCAACACTCTCATTGTCATGAAACACACCATTTTTATAGCGAATGATGCTAAGAGTGAAGGCATACGAAAGGAATATTTTTCTATCGTTACCCCAAGTAATACTATGTCGTACAGTTTCTCTGGTGTTGCACTGGAGAAAACGAAATTTTTGGGGTAACTCCTACAAACCGCCTGGCCACCACAACCTCATATTTATGTCAATTTGTTCTACTGTAGTTGAATGTACTATGTTTATGTGATATGTTTCTTATACAGTTTTGATAAAAATGTCATAAATGGCATAATGAAAATGTCTATAATAACGTAATATACGACATTTAAAGTGCCCTAGAGCGATTATTATTATTATCATTATTACTATTACATCAACACTAGTAAGATACTCTTAGTGATTTTAATATGTACCTGCACGCCAGCACAGTGTGTAAGTTAATTTAGGTACAGGTACACATAAGTACAATTACCAGAGTAGTATATATAAAATACGCAATAACTTTAAAATACTTAAACAACACTTTAACACCTTAACAAGCTTTGCATGACTGAATGATTGAAAGAATATTCATTTCATGTATTTATACACTTCCTGCAACTTAATTACCTCACTTGCCATAGTAGCTGTGCTGGTACACTTTCACTCGATATTTTGCTTTCTGTTTCTTCAGAAGAGTTGTTGTTGATTCGCCGGTACTCTCCCGGTCCGGGTCTTTTCCAGATGGTGACCCGGCCTTGGTTCCCAGTCTTGAGTGTCGTGACACCTGTCTCCCATGGGAGGAGGTACAAGTACCTCTTCATCTTCTGGGACGAGTGTGGGGACAGTGTAGCTGTGGACTTGACTGAGGACATGGCTATGAGACTGAAAGCTGCTCCAACCTACGAGGCGGGCAAAAGCGAGTGGAATCTAGAGTGAAGTCCATCACTGGCACTGGAAAACTGCCTGCAAAACTGTCAAAATTTTTAATAAAAAACTATAGCAAAAGGAAGAGAACTGATAATATGAATATGGACACAAACAAGGAATGAAAAAAAAAAAGATGAAGTTCTCAGCACTGTGAATATACATGTTAATAATAATAATAATAATAATAATAATAATAATAATAATAATAATAATATCTTTATTTACTACAAGCTCATGTACAAGGTATACAGACCATAGCTGACATCAATGACATACTACTATATAGAAAGCCGCTTGTTATGCTGAGTATTTCCCGCAAATTAAGTCAGTTTTTTCCCAGGATGCGACCCACACCAGTCGACTAACACCCAGGTACCCATTTTACTGATGGGTGAACAGGAACAGCAGTTGTCTTACGGAAACACGTCCCTAATGTTTTCCAGCCATACCGGAGGAGATTCCATCTCCGGACCTTAGTGTGTGAGCTGAGTGCGCTAGCGATCGAGCTAAAAGTCATCCAGCATTAAGGAATCGGAGGTAATGATTCTTGACACCAGGGAAATAACGCTTGAATTTCTTGGAGCACAAGTAAATCACGACCCTATGTTAAGGGACATTATATTGAAAAGAACAATAAATAACAAAAAGGTATGGCTGGAAAACATTAGGAACGTGTTTCCATAAGACACCTGCTGTCCCTGTCCCTGTTCACCCATCAGTTTAAAATGGGTACCTGGGTGTTAGTGGACTGGTGTGGGTCGCATCCTGGGACAAAACTGACCTAATTTGCGGGAAATGCTCAGCATAACAATGGGCTTTCTATATAGTAGTATGTCATTGCTGTCAGCAAGGTATACAGACCATTACATGTACTTGTAGAAATAAAGATATTATTATATTATATTACTGGAGCAATACACAAATAACCCGCACATAGAAAGGAGCTTACGATGACGTTTCGGTCCGACTTTGACCATTTAATGAGACTGTAAATGGTCCAAGTCGGACCGAAACGTCGTCGTAAGCTCCTCTCTTCTATGTGCTGGTTATTTGTGTATGAAGAACGATATTAAAGTTAAGCAGCGTTATCTCTTCAGTAACAGTACCTCAATTCTGAAGAGCTCGTGATCCAAGAATCTGAGCTACTCGCCCCATAGATCCAACCCAACCTGTGTTCAAAGTTTATATTGTTTAATGTGTATAGCAGTGCTGTACGACCCTTAACACTTAAGTACTCGTTTATAATAACTGTATATAACAGAGCATATTTGAGTTCTGGAGGTAGGAAGTGCTGTGTCTGTACTCTGAAACAGCGGTAGGAATGTTGCACTTTGTTGCAGCGGCATTTCACTTGTGATGTCTACATGATTCTGGCAAGAAAACTATTAAATAAATTGGGATTTTGTTGCCTTTTTTTTGTTCATCCTACCTTGACAGGAGACAGCCTTTTATTGATGACCCTACCTTGGTAGGAGACAGCATTCTTGTATCACCCTACTTTAGCAGGAGACAGTCTTTCTTGATTATCCTACCTTGGCATGAGACAGCCTTTCTTGATTACCCTACCTTGACAGGAGACAGCCTTTCTTGATTATCCTACTTTGACAGAAGACAGCCTTTCTGTTAAAAAAAATTATAAAAGGTTCAATTCAATGTAATTAATGTGTCTGCATTTCAAAATAATTAGAAGAGGGATAACTAAAAAAAATCTTATGTACACTGATAGTACGTATTTGCATTCTTTGCTCAGTTTATGCCGTGACCTCTCATTAATATTTTCATCTTGCCATGTTTCCCAGTCGTATTCCATTGTATCTAGTGGCCACAGTCAACCCTTATTGCATTTAGTTGCTACACCAAGCCCTTGTATTGCTTTTAGTGGCCACAGCCAGGCCTTTCATTGCTTTTAATGGCCACAGCCAGGCCTTGTAGTGCATTTATTGACAACATCCAGCCCTGCACTGCATCTAGTGACCACAGTCAAGCCTTATAATGCATCTGGTGGCCACAGTCAGGCCTTATAATGCATCTGGTGGCCACAGACAGCACTTGTATTGCATCTAGTGGCCACAACCAGTCCTTGTATGTAGTGGCCACAACCATCCAATGTTTTGTGTCTAGTGGCTAAGATAAGCCCTTATATTGTGTCTCGAAGACAAACCAGCCCTTTTATTGCATTCAGTTGCCACAGTCAGCCCTTACATTACATTCAGTGGTCACAGTTCTCGTAATATATCTGGTGGGCACAAGAAGTCCCTCAAGGGAGGTTCCTTGATTCTGGTGAGGGGCTTTTGATCTAGGGAATTGGATCTGTGTTCCAATTCCCTGTATTAAGCCTGAATACCTTCCATCATCCCCCCCCAGGCAGGGATAACAGGGAAGGCACTCCAATGGAACAGGGAATACCTGTCAGGAAGACAGCAGCGAGTCATGGTACGTGGCGAGGTGTCAGAGTGGGCGCCGGTGACGAGTGGGGTTCCACAGGGGTCAGTCCTAGGACCGGTGCTGTTTCTGGTATTTGTGAACGACATGATGAAAGGAATAGACTCCGAAGTGTCCCTGTTTGAAGATGATGTGAAGTTGATGAGAAGAATTCAATCGGACGAGGACCAGGCAGAACTACAAAGAGATCTGGACAGGCTGCAAGCCTGGTCCAGCAATTGGCTCCTGGAGTTCAACCCCACCAAGTGCAAAGTTATGAAGATTAGGGAAGGGCAAAGAAGACAGCAGACGGAGTACAGTCTAGGGGGCCAGAGACTACAAACTTCAATCAAGGAAAAAGATCTTTGGGTGAGTATAACACCAGGCACATCTCCTGAGGCGCACATCAAACAAATAACTGCTGCAGCATACGGGCGCCTAGCAAACCTAAGAACAGTATTCCGACATCTTAATAAGGAATCGTTCAGGACCCTGTACACTGTGTACGTTAGGCCCATATTGGAGTATGCAGCACCAGTTTGGAACCCACACCTAGCCAAGCAAGTAAAGAAGCTAGAGAAAATGCAAAGGTTTGCAACAAGACTAGTCCCGGAGCTAAGGGGTATGTCCAATGAGGAGAGGTTAAGGGAAATCGACCTGACGACACTGGAGGACAGGAGAGATAGGGGGGACATGATAATGACATATAAAATACTGAGAGGAATTGACAAGGTGAACAGAGACAGAATGTTCCAGAGATGGGACACAGCAACAAGGGGACACAGTTGGAAGTTGAAGACTCAGATGAATCACAGGGATGTGAGGAAGTATTTCTTCAGTCATAGAGTAGTCAGGAAGTGGAATAGTTTGGGAAGCGATGTAGTGGAGGCAGGTTCCATTCATAGCTTTAAGAAGAGGTATGATAAAGCTCATGGCGCAGGGAGAGTGACCCAGTAGCAGGCAGTGAAGAGGCGGGGCCAGAAGCTATGACTTGACCCCTGCAACTACAACTAGGTGAGTACACACACACATATATATATACACACACACACACACACACACACTAACACACACACACACACACACATACATACAACAGGCCTAGTGTCTAATCGACATGTGCCTAGGACAAAATGGTAACTAACTGACAGAGAGGCAACAACGAGTCATGGTACGTGACGAGGTGTCAGAGTGGGCACCTGTGACGAGTGGGGTTCCACAGGGGTCAGTCCTAGGACCTATGCTGTTTTTGGTATATGTGAATGACATAACGGAAGGGATAGACTCAGAAGTGTCCCTGTTTGCAGATGATGTGAAGTTAATGAGAAGAATTAAATCAGTCGAGGATCAGGCAGGACTACAAAGAGACCTGGGCAGGCTACAAGCCTGGTCCAGTAACTGGCTCCTTGAATTTAACCCTGCCAAATGTAAAGTCAAGAAGATCGGGGAAGGGCAAAGAAGACCGCAGACAGAGTATAGTCTAGGTGGCCAAAGACTGCAAACCTCACTCAAGGAAAAAAATCTTGTGGTGAGTATAATACCGAGCACATCTCCTGAGGCACACATCAATCAGATAACTGCTGCAGCATACGGGCGGCTGGCAAACCTAAGAATAGCGTTCCAATACCTCACTAAGGAATCGTTCAAGACTCTGTACACCATATACGTCAGGCCCATACTGAAGTATGCAGCACCAGTTTGGAACCCACACCTGGTCAAGCTAAGGGGATTGTCCTACGAAGAAAGGTTAAGGGAAATCGGCCTGATGACACTAGAGGACAGGAGGGTTAGGGGAGACATGATAACGACATGTATGGAAAATACTGCGAGGAATAGATAAGGTGGACAGAGACAAGATGTTCCAGAGAGGGGACACAGAAACAAGGGGTCACAATTGGAAGTTGAAGACTCCTATGAGTCAAAGGGATGTTAGGAAGTATTTCTTCAGTCATAGAGTTGTCAGGAAGTGGAATAGCCTAGAAAGTGACGTAGTGGAGGCAGGAACCATACATAGTTTTAAGACGAGGTTTGATAAAGCTCATGGAGCAGGGAGAGAGAGGACCTAGTAGCAATCAGTGAAGAGGCGGGGCCAGGAGCTATGAATCGACCCCTGCAACCACAAATAGGTGAGTACAAATAGGTGAGTACACACACACATGTGGTAATGCTTTATTTATTTACAGGGAGCAAAATCAGGGTATTTTTCCAGAATGGTCTGCAATATACCACTGTGGATAAAATACTTTGACATATCTTGAACATTTCTGAGTGAGTTGTCTCTGAATTCATTAATTTTATCCCACTCCAGTACATAATGACGCAGGGTGTGACAATAGTCCATCTGGCAAAATTTGCATTTCGTTTGGTCTACATCTGGTGGTGGTAATTTAACCTGCCAAAGATACTTGTAACCCAGCCGGAGGCGGGCGGTAGTGACATCCAAGAGTCTGCTTATTTTGTTGGATGCACCATAGACATGTGTCTCCTCCTGCATGAGAGAATGATGATAGATGGACTGACTGGTGTCAATCTCCCTAATTCTTAAGTCAATAAAGTTCAGTTGAAGTTCTTTTCGTATCATTGTTCTCAAACTGCTAACTGACAAGCCAAGATTGTAATCTACTCCCTCTCTGAAAGCATAAAACTTAGCCAATTTATCAGTTCTATCATGCATCTGAAGACCAATGTGAGATGGAATCCACAGCATGTGCACTCTGACTCTACTATCCACAATCCTACCATACCTGTGTCTGGCTTCTGACACAAGCATGCTACAAGTTATACTTAATGAGTTGAGAGCATTTATGGATGACAGAGAATCGGTTACAATTAAAGTGTCAACCTTAGATACATGGACGCATTTGGGTTCAAGGAGTATGGCAAGCAGTTCTGTCTGAAGGGTAGAGGCCCAGTTATTGATGCGTGCTCCAATTTCTTTAAGAGAGCCATCACTCTGTATGACAACAGCAGCACTACCAGCTGCACCAGTGTATGACAACAGCAGCACTACCAGCTGCACCAGTGGATTGGCTAACAGAACCATCAACGTAAATAATTTGTGAGAGAGTGTGCTGTGTGACTAAATTATCAATACAGTTTAAGGCATCATGTTTGGTTTCAAGGCGAAGGTTTGGTTGTGATTTAAGAAGTAGTTTGGGGGGAAATGGAGGGATGGTAGTTTGGAATGGGGTAATATTCCATGGAGCGGAGAAGTGCCGCTGTTGCCTTATTTGCCACAGATCATGTATCTGATTCATGCGGAGGTCGGTTCCAGTTTTTTCGATCCATCTGGAGGTATGTTCACCAGTGCTGAGGAAAGTTTGGAGGGCTTCTGTGCAGGGGTTTGTATGGGCTTGCCTGAGCATATTAACGCCAATTAGGATATTTCTTTCAGTAAACACGATCTCTGATGCTAGGAATATCAAGTTCTTTCTGCATATTTAAATTTTAGCAGTACGAGGGCATCCTAAAATGATCCTTATTGCTTCGTTCTGCAGTTTTTCCAGCCCTCCAAGCTTCCAGTCAGACACAAGAGCAAGTTGTGGCGCAGCATAATCAACCAATGATCTAATATAAGCAAGTTACATCATTTTCACAATTTTAACATTAGCACCATACCTGGAGTGAAACCCTGCCACAACTCTAAGTGCTCTCAGCCTTTCTTTGTATTGACGACAAAGTCTCGTTACAACAGGTCCAAGTAGTGGGACCTCAAAGCCTAGATACCTGTATGTTTACATATTCTAGAAGAGACCCATCATGCAACTGGATCTGGCGAACTGTGCCTCTCAGTCGAGGAGGACGCCTATTGAGTATCTTTGTTTTATCAGTAGAGATTATCAACCCCAGGTCCTGACACGAGGCTGGTACATGGTTAAGGATGTTTTGGGTGTTGGAGAATCCGGTGGTGTGAATCATTAGATCATCAGCAAAACTAATCATATAATAATGGGGCTGGCTAGGCATAGCATTAAGTAAGGCATTAATTAGAATATTGAATTGAGTGGGACTGAGCACACCTCCCTGTGGGGTTCCTAATTCAAAGTCTTTAGTTATACTTCTATGCCCCTGGAACAGCACAGAAGACTTTCTGTTGGACAGGTAGCCTTTAATCCAGCGGAGAAGCCATCCTCCAACATCCATTCTGGCAAGTTCACTAATGATTACATGTCGGTTGGCTACAACAAAAGCAGATTTAAGGTCAAGGAAGGTAGTGTATGAGCTGTCAGTGTGCAGGGTGAGAAAGGTGGCTATGCAATAATGCACACTCCTTCCATGCATGAAACCATGCAACCGGGGGGACTAAAATTGTTTGATTCTGTACATGAGACGATTAAGAATTACTAGCTGCTTATGTTTAACATAAGCAGCTAGTAAGAGATATTGGGCGAAATGCATTTTGTTGATTGGGCTTAGGAATTGGAATGATGAGGCTGTTGGTCCAAGATTTAGGGAGCTCCCCAGTTACATAGCTCATGTTATATAACTCAAGTAAAGGATTACCTGGTACTCGACACAACAATCTTAGTATATTGTAAGTATTACTAGGCGACGTGGAGTTGCCCTTAGTTAGTGCTGCATCAAGTTCAAAGTCAGTGAAAGGAATGTTACAGTCATCTTCCTTGCTGAGCATAAAACAAATAAGTCTCTCCCTAGCTCATTCGCCCTATGTAAGGGATGAGGGTGCGCGATCTGACCAGTTCTGTTACCCTTAATTCTATTTATGTCCCTCCATGCTCGGCAAAGTGGGTTGATAGTAAACTACTTTTGCACGTCTCTGGTCACATCACTAACCCAGTGGAAATAAATCACTCTGTCTGACTTTTTTGGGTTATCCTGGGTTCTCTACACATATGCTGCTATGTATGATAATCTATGTAAATGTATTTGTGTATACCTGAATAAACTTACTTACCTGGATCTCAAATACTTCTGGTAACTTTTTAACGCATGCGCGATCTGCCAAGCTCCAAGATAATAATAATAATAATATCTTTACTTACTACAAGTACATGTACAAGGTATACAGACCATAGCTGACATCAATGACACATTACTATATAGAAAGCCCCTTGTTATGCAGAGCATTTCGGGCAAATTAGGTCAGTTTTGTCCCAGGATGAGACCCACACCAGTCCACTAACACCCAGGTACCCATTTTACTGATGGGTGAACATAGACAACAGGTGTAAAGAAACACGACCAATGTTTCTACCCTCGCTGAAAATCGAACGCAGACCCTCACCGTGTGAAGAACACATAGGTGATCTGCCAAACACCTAGGTGGTGGACCGAATACCTAGGAACCTGTTGAACACCTAAGGATTTCAATATCTCCTCCACCAACACCTTTTACTTCTTCGTCGATTTAGGTTCGCGAAAAATCCATTTTCTAGTTGGCCGGCGCAGAGTGGCGGGCAAACACTGCCAGTGCGAAATACGCTGATTTCAGGATGACAGTCTATTTCCCTGACGAATTGTCCCCAGTTTCGTGGTGAGAGAGAGTGAGAGAGAGAGAGAGAGAGAGAGAGAGAGAGAGAGAGAGAGAGAGAGAGAGAGAGAGCAGGTGGATGGCTAAGGGAGCCAAGGAGAAGAGGCGATAAAAAGGGGGAAAAAAGAAGAAAATGGGGAAAAAGGGGGGAAATAAAAGGGGTTAAAAGAAGGCAAAACGGAGAAAATGGGGAAAAAGAAGAGAAAGAGAAAAGAAAGAAAAGAACAGGAGGTGGAGGGTGGGAAAAGAAAAAAGACAAACTGAAAAAGGGAAAAAAAGG
>WNWK01005839.1:0-2500 GCA_009830355.1 Cherax destructor
TCTCTAGACTATTCCACTTCCTGACTACTCTGTGGCTGAAGAAATGCTTCCTAACATCCCTTTGACTCATCTGAGTCTTCAGCTTCCAGTTGTGTCCCCTTGTTTCTGTGTTCCCTCTCTGGAACATCCTGTCACTGTCTACCTTGTCGATTCCCCGCAGTATTTTATGTCGTTATCATGTCTCCTCTGACCCTTCTTTCCTCCAGTGTTGTTAGTCCTATTTCCCTCAACCTTTCTTCATAGGACAGACCCCTGAGTTGTGGAACTAACCTTGTGTGTCAATGTGTGTGTCAATGTGTGTGTCAGTTAGTTACCATTTTGTCCGTGTGTGTGTCAGTGTGTGTGTGTACTCACCTAGTTGTACTCACCTGGTTGTGGTTGCAGGGGTCGATTCATAGCTCCTGGCCCCGCCTCTTCACTGGTCGCTACTGGGTCACTCTCCCTTCGCCATGAGACTTATCATACCTCTTCTTGAAGCTATGAATGGATCCTGCCTTCACTACATCACTTCCCAAGCTATTCCACTTCCTGACCACTCTGTGACTGAAGAAATACTTCCTAACATCCCTGTGATTCATCTGAGTCTTCAACTTCCAACTGTGACCCCTTGTTGCTGTGTCCCATCTCTGGAACATTCTGTCTCTGTCCACCTTGTCAATTCCTCTCAGTATTTTATATGTCGTTATCATGTTCCCCCTATCTCTCCTGTCCTCCAGTGTCGTCAGGTCGATTTCCCTTAACCTCTCCTCGTAGGACATACCCCTTAGCTCCGGGACTAGTATTGTTGCAAACCTTTGCACTTTCTCTAGTTTCTTTACGTGCTTGGCTAGATGTGGGTTCCAAACTGGTGCTGCATACTCCAGTATGGGCCTAACGTACACAGTGTACAGGGTTCTGAACGATTCCTTATTAAGATGTCGAAATGTTGTTCTTAGGTTTGCTAGGCGCCCATATGCTGCAGCAGTTATTTGGTTGATGTGCGCCTCAGGAGATGTGCCTGGTGTTATACTCACCCCAAGATCTTTCTCCTTGAGTGAGGTTTGTAGTCTCTGGCCCCCTACACTGTACTTCGTCTGCGGTCTTCTTTGCCCTTCCCTAATCTTCATGACTTTGCACTTGGTGGGGTTGAACTCCAGGAGCCAATTTCTGGACCAGTCCTGCAGCCTGTCCAGATCCCTTTGTAGTTCTGCCTGGTCCTCGTCCGATTGAATTCTTCTCATCAACTTCACATCATCTGCAAACAGGGACACTTCGGAGTCTATTCCTTCCGTCATGTCGTTCACAAATACCAGAAACAGCACCGGTCCTGGGACTGACCCCTGTGGAACCCCACTCGTCACAGACGCCCACTCTGACACCTCGCCACGGACCATGACTCTCTGCTGTCTTCCTGACAGGTATTCCTTGATCCATTGGAGTGCCTTCCCTGTTATCCCTGCCTGGTCCTCCAGCTTTTGCACTAATCTCTTCTTTGGAACTGTCAAATGCCTTCTTACAGTCCAAGAAAATGCAATCTACCCACCCCTCTGTCTTGTCTTACTGCTGTCACCCTGTCAAAGAACTCCAGTAGGTTTGTGACACAGGATTTCCCGTCCCTGAAACCGTGTTGGCTGTAGTGTGTGTGTGTGTGTGTGTGTTGTGTCAGACTTATTTAAGCACTTGTAAGAGCTATTAACACACCACTGACATTAGTGTACAGATGTTCACTACCATCTGTTAGGTGTGTACACTCAGGTAATTGTGTGTGTGTGTGTGTGTACATGTGTGTGCTCGCCTAATTATACTCGCCTATTTGTGGTTACAGGGGTCGATTCATAACTCCTGGCCCTGCCTCTTTGGTGGTCGCTACTAGGTCCTCTCTCTCCCTTCTTCATGACCGTTATCGTATCTCTTCTTAAAGCTATGTATGGATCCTGACTCCATTACATTATTCTCCAGATCATTCCACTTCCTGACAACTCTTTGACTGAAGAAATACTTCCTAACATCCCTGTGACTCGTCTGAATTTTCAGCTTCCAGTTGTGACCCCTGGTTGGTGTGTCCCAGCTCCTGGTTCTGTGAAACCTATCCTTCCTACTCTTAAAATTACTCCCGAGTCTTCCTCTGCCACATCTGTCTTGAGATCATTGGACTGCGCATCCTCCTGACACTCAACAATTACTTCCTGCTGCTCCTCTGTGTTTTTAAATTACAGTTGTGTGTCCCCGGGTACCTCAAACAGCCTCTCCCTCTCTACCCTATCAATTCCTCTTAAGTATTTACCATGTTGTTATCATGTCTCTCCTGTGTCTCCTGTCCTCCAGTGTCGTTAAAGTCAGTTTTATTAGCCTCTCTTCGTAGCTCATACACATGATGTTAGTAGCTTTATTTTGTGCTTTACAATACTTTATTACATTTTTTTTATTAACACATCGGCCGTCTCCCACCAAGGCAGGGTGGCCCGAAAAAGAAAAACTTTCATCGTCACTCATTCCATCACTGTCTTTCCAGAGGCGTGCT
>WNWK01005839.1:7500-114060 GCA_009830355.1 Cherax destructor
TTCTGTGGGGGGGGACAGACAGACAGAGACAGACAGAGAGATACAGACAGACAGGCAGAGAGAGACAGAAACAGGCAGAGAGAGACAGTCAGAGAGAGAGACAGAGACAGAGACAGAGAGACAGAGACAAACAGACAGCGACAGACACAGACACAGACAGACAGACAGAGACAGAGAGACAGACAGAGACAGACAGACAGAGAGACAGAGACAGACAGAGACAGAGACAGACACAGATTGATTAGATCTTGGTGAAATACCAGATACTTATAAAGTGCAGACATGGCTCCTCTACACACACGCCAGGTCTTGATGCTTCTCCGTCAGGTCATGATGCTTCTCCGTCAGGTCATGATGCTTCTCCGCCAGGTCTTGATGCTTCTCCGCCAGGTCTTGATGCTTCTTCACCAAGGTTTGATCTTCTCCGTCAGGTTGGATGTTATCCACCGGAGGTCGTCTAAAGCTTCTCCGGTGGGTCGATCATATCTCCGCCAGGTCTTGATGCTTCCGCCAGGTCTGATGCTTCTCCGCCACGGTTTGAGCTTCCGCCAGGTCTTGATGCTTCCCGCCAGGTCTTGATGCTTCTCCGTCAGGTCTTGATGCTTCTCCGCCAGGTCTTGATGCTTCTCCGCCAGGTCTGATGCTTCTCCGTCAGGTCTTGATGCTTCCCGCCAGGTCTTGATGCTTCCCGTCAGGTCTTGATGCTTCTCCGTCAGGTCTTGATGCTTCTCCGCCAGGTCTTGATGCTTCCCAGCCAGGTCTTGAGCTTCTCCGCCAGGTCTTGAGGCTTCTCCGCCAGGTCTTGATGCTTCCCGCCAGGTCTTGAGGCTTCTCCGCCAGGTCTTGAGGCTTCTCCGCCAGGTCTTGATGCTTCCCGCCATGCCCAGGTCTTGATGCTTCTCCGCCAGGTCTTGATGCTTCTCCGCCAGGTCTTGAGGCTTCTCCCGCCCATGTCTTGATGCTTCTCCGTCAGGTTTGATGCTTCTCCGCCAGGTCTTGATGCTTCCCGCCAGGTCTTGAGTGCTTCTCCGCCAGGTCTTGATGCTTCTCCGCCAGGTCTTGATGCTTCCCGCCAGGTCTTGATGCTTCTCCGGCAGGTCTTGATGCTTCTCCGCCCAGGTCTTGATGCTTCTCCGCCAGGTTGATGCTTCTCCGCCAGGCTTGTGCTTCTCCGCCAGGTCTTGATGCTTCTCCGCCAGGTCTTGATGCTTCTCCGCCAGGTCTTGATGCTTCTCCGCCAGGTCTTGATGCTTCCGCGGTTGATGCTTCTCCGCCAGGTCTTGATGCTTCTCCGCCAGGTCTTGATGCTTCTCCGCCAGGTCTTGATGCTTCTCCGCCAGGTCTTGATGCTTCTCCGCCAGGTCTTGATGCTTCTCCGCCAGGTCTTGATGCTTCTCCGCCAGGTCTTGATGTGTTGTGGGGTTCTTTTCATAGATTTGGTAATATTAACAGACGATGAGCTTGGGTTTTGGTAGCGTTTAATGAGGCGTTGGATATATGGGAGCTGAGAGCCTACGCCTGTGTCCGTCTGTCCTGCACTGAGTCTGGATGGTAACTGATCTACTAGGCCGCCCGGCACTGAGGCATTCAAAAGGCAGGCCTATCATTGGCTAATGCCAGATCACATGGGCAGAGGTTGGAAATCACGTGAACAGCCGTGGTGCAGCCGTTAGAAGTACGAACCGTACAGCTCGGGCATGCTACGTATGGCGTCTCGACATACAACTATACAAACTAAGGACAACAGGCAACAACTCTCAGCTGATTCTATACAATGTCAAAGTACACAACAGTTAACATTATACTTCACATGGATATTATCGTGATAGAACAATCTACATTACTATATGATGCATCTTGATACTTGGGAATTAATTAAATGAGCTCATTCTAGAAAAATCATGATAAAAGAGATAAAAAAAAAATAATTTGTTCGATCGAACTGTCTTCATGTGATCTACGAATTCTGAGGAAATATATATTTGCAAGAAGGTAGTGATTAACAGACAAGGTAGATATGGTGCACTCAAATCTATACTGTTAATTCTCAGAACTCGGAGAGAACGTGAACACAAAAAAAAAATTTGAGTAATACTAAGTAGATATAACACACAGTTAAACGCTTACTACATATTTATCTATACAGGTTATTTACATTTAACCCCAACTCTGCTAGGGTGAGATTGATATAGGCTGTATAATTATCATCTCTGGGTGGATCAAACTCTGTTACAATAGGTAACTCAACTTCTGATTGAGGAGGATCTACACTGGTATCTACAAACGATACTTGAGGATTTCTTAACACTTGTCGTATACGTAGGGAATAACGACATTCAGGTTGATCTGACTGATCATTAGATGTAGAGGGAACAGCAACTGGAGAAATATCAGATTCTGTCTCACTTATCTGTTTGTCGGGGTGTCAGGGACTTCGTCATCATCACATACTAACTTCATATGATCTAGATGCGATTCTTTACACTTACCCGTACTAAGTTCTCTAACTTTATACTTATTGCCATTAATATGTTCGACTACTCTATAAGGCCCAACGAACTTTTGATCGAGTTTTAGCATTGCTGACGTTTTATTAAAGTTGAACAGCATGACTCTGGACCCTACTTGAACTTTAGTCGGTTTCGCTCTAGTATTAGTTACTCTAGTAAATTCTGCTGTTGACTTATGAAGTGTTTCACGGATTCTTCTGAAAACACTCTGAGCTTGACTGGTACGAACTGCTACGAAATCATCTGGATTGTAAGTCGGTTTCGGATTGGAATATAACAGCTCATAAGGCAAACGCTTATCGACACCGTACAAGGCGTAATGCGGCGTATCACCTATAGAAGCATTGAAAGCAGAATTTATAGCACATTGAACATCAGGTATGACTTCATCCCAGGTTACACTATTGGGATTGATGGTAGCTCTCAAGACGTCAAGGACTTTCTTATTCGTTCTTTCTGCTAAACCATTGCTGGCAGGATGGTGCGGAACAATGGTTGATTTTGTAATCTTGTATAGTGTACACAAGTTTTCTAGGATCTCATTACAAAATTCACCTCCATTATCTGTTATGAGGGACTTAGGAGTGGTATGTCTGCAGATTATACGTTCCTTGAATACTTTTGCTACTGTTTCGGCAGTCTTGTCTGGAATAGGAACTAACTCACAATATCTGGTGAAATGATCGACCATCACACACAGATGTTTATTGCCTTGCGTTGTACATTGAAAATTAGTTAGCAGATCTATTGCAACTCTTTCCCATGGCTCACTAGTAGTGGGATACATCTGGATAGGATTGGGACCGTTGATATTACCCTTGTGTTTCATACAAACACTACACTTCTTAACATACTCGGTAATATCAGTTGCCATACGAGGCCAAAAGTACTTCAATCTTGCTTGTTTAATCGAACGGTCCATACCAGGGTGTGCAACACCTGGTGCATCGTGAATTAGCTGTAAAGCTACTTTTACTAGTGACTGAGGAATTACTAACTGGTATGCCCGTCTACTAGGCGTTCCCAGCTCGGTTACGCGATACAGTAATTCTTGGTTCATAACAAAGTCACTGATAGGTGCTGGTGGCTTCACAGTAAGAATAAGGTCTTCCTGTAGTAGGAATCGAGTCACACCAGACCACAAGGGTTCTTGTCTTTGAGCAGTCTTTACATCCTCAGCACTAAATGGAGGATCGGCAGTTACTACACTGACATGACGCGACAAGGCATCAGCAACTACATTGGATTTGCGTAACTGTATAATTGCCTTCAGCCTTAGTAAGGACTCGGCTAGCAAATGCAACTAATCTCTTAAACTGAGTTTTCTTTATTCACTAAGAACTGGGAACACTTTCCTACTGAAGGAATGAACGGCACGGTGGAGTGGAAGGACTCTCCCCGGGTAAAATAGATAGCTCAATAACACAAAGTATGAGCAAAGGAGAACGGCTCTCACTATCTCTTACTGCAGGTAATAATTACTCGACACACGACACTTTACTCTGCAAAGGGCTTACTGTCAACTGGGATAATATCACTATCTAGAACACAACACAACAGACACTCTAGTAAACACTAGCCACAGAAACGTCCTTCTGCAGGCGGCAAGTGACAACAAGAGATGGCATAACTCATTTCAAACAGTCTTTACTCAACAAGGCGTCCCCTGGAAAGGAACTACCACTTGAACAAGAGCCATCACAGGGATAGTACACTATCCTGTGTGCAATTATGACTAGATTCCAGACAGGAGTGACAGTTTTACTAGTGACTTGACCGCTCGGCTACGTTAATACGTAATGCACAAAGCTATCAGGACTGACTTTGAACTTCACATTCCGCAGAACTGTTATAACTCTCTGATACAAGCTGTGAGAACAAACACATTGCTCAAGAGCTAGATACTGTCTTTCAGTCGGTAAGGAACTATCAGGATCACGAAGGAAACTATATTGACTCTGTGGCTGGGTAGGTCTAGCATACGTTAAAGGACTATCATGAATTTCAGCAAGGGCATTTGGAACATTAGGGGACTGAATGCTGTCAATAACTACACTACTGTGAGGTAAGTGCGGCATACTTGCAAAGAAAATTGCACAAAGACTAATTCAGGTAAAAATGAGTGATAAAATATTCACAGTACACAATTAGTTAAAATGGAAATTAAGAAGTCATTGAATTAGATGCAGAAAAGGGGTTAAAACAACTAATATACACTGCATAAGAAGGTAAAACTCACTGATTTTTGACTGTCAAATTTAAGGAATTACTTTACAAATTGCAATAAAAGGCAATATGAATACTGTATGGATTAACTGCAAAATGATCTCTCTCTACTGGAATTCAAACACAAGTACTAGATGAGAAATAATAAATCAATGCAAAGTGGAATTACAAGCAATAAATTGTGTGTAACTGGAAAAATACTAGAAAACAAATTTTCTTAAGAGAAAATGACACTAGGATTTAATATGCATTGCTGGCTGAAGAATTAACTATGATGCTGACAACTTGCATTGAATTATTAGCAATTTTCAGGATAACACTGAGTAAAATGGAATAAAGTGCACAATACTGTATGCAAAATAACAAGAACAAGTAATCACTACTGGAGAATAATTTTAAAGTGTAATCAATGTATGGTATTGTATAAACAATTTACTGCATCAATTAAAAATCAATGTTGCACTGGGCACAAGGAGAATGAACACTTTAACTCTTAGTTCAATTAAGAAAACTAATGAAAATGAGTATAATGAATATTACTTTACTTTACATATGAAGGTTAAGAGTGAATTTGTTCAAGGAATATTGATAAGATTAACACAAAGATAATAATACACAAACTGAAATAAAGGATAAAAAAAAAAAACTTACAGTTTTGCAGGAGAATACACAACACTAAGATTCAGTCAGTGAATGTGATAGTTTATGCAATAAGATCTTGCATGTAAAAATATATATAGAGATAGTTGATGCTTCTCCGCCAGGTCTTGAGGCTTCTCCGCCAGGTCTTGAGGCTTCTCCGCCAGGTCTTGATGCTTCTCCGCCAGGTCTTGATGCTTCTCCGCCAGGTCTTGATGCTTCTTCGCCCGGTCTTGATGCTTCTTCGCCAGGTCTTGATGCTTCTCCGCCAGGTCTTGATGCTTCTCCGCCAGGTCTTGATGCTTCTCCGCCAGGTCTTGATGCTTCTCCGCCAGGTCTTGATGCTTCTTCGCCCAGTCTTGATGCTTCTTCGCCAGGTCTTGATGCTTCTTCGCCAGGTCTTGATGCTTCTGCCAGTCTTGATGCTTATCCGCAGGTCTTGATGCTTCTCCGCCAGGTCTTGATGCTTCTCCGCCAGGTCTTGATGCTTCTCGCCAGGTCTTGATGCTTCTCCGCCAGGTCTTGAGGCTTCTCCGCCATGACAATATGACGGAGATGTTGCAACAAACACGAAGTACAGATGTGGTTTACACGGAAGGTACTTGATAAATGTGGCCACGAAGTGATACCTCGTAAAATGAGGTCAGTAAACATGTCGGGGGAAAAACACGCAAATGTATATTCGATTATCTGGTAGGAATTAAAGGCGAAGATTGGTTACAGTACAGCAAAGCAAACGTGATAATGTTATTGTGGCAACGTTTCGCTCTCCAGGAGCTTTGTCAAGCCGTTACAAAGCTCCTGGAGAGTAAAACGTTGCCACCTAACATTCAAAATGCAGCCTCAGCAAAGTGAATATTTCAGCATGACTAGACAGTCCCGGCGCTGGTAAACTTTCTCAGCCTCATAACAAACATAAATAAAAACAATCACCACAGCTTTGTATCACCTGAGAACGATGAGAAACATCAACAGGAAAGTTACCTTAGAAGAAGACACAGGAAAGTTACCTTAGAAGAAGACACAGGAAAGTTACCTTAGAAGAAGACACAGGAAAGTTACCTTAGAAGAAGACACAGGAAAGTTACCTTAGAAGAAGACACAGGAAAGTTACCTTAGAAGAAGACACAGGAAAGTTACCTTAGAAGAAGACACAGGAAAGTTACCTTAGAAGAAGACACAGGAAAGTTACCTTAGAAGAAGACACAGGAAAGTTACCTTAGAAGAAGACACAGGAAAGTTACCTTAGAAGAAGACACAGGAAAGTTACCTTAGAAGAAGACACAGGAACGTTACCTTAGAAGAAGACACAGGAACGTTACCTTAGAAGAAGACACAGGAACGTTACCTTAGAAGAAGACACAGGAACGTTACCTTAGAAGAAGACACAGGAACGTTACCTTAGAAGAAGACACAGGAAAGTTACCTTAGAAGAAGACACAGGAACGTTACCTTAGAAGACACAGGAAAGTTACCTTAGAAGAAGACACAGGAACGTTACCTTAGAAGAGTGAGAAAAGTTACCTTAGAAGAAGACACAGGAAAGTTGTAAGTGAGCCGTAGACGATAAAATAGTCTAACTGATCAGATAGATTAAGACAACTCAAAATGGAAAACAGTAAACAGAACGCATTAGTACCACTTAATAGAACGTAGTAATACCTCTTTAGTACCACTTAATAGAACCTAGGAGTACCACCTGATAGAACGGAATGATCATGTAAAATATATGCAGTGAAAGGAGGGAGGTCACGGGCGCAATAAGAAAACACTACATCAACATTCTTGGGTGACCACAACTCAACCTGATACCAGCAGATATCACAAATATTACAAGAACACTGGCAGAAGTCTTCAAGAGTAAACTGGATCAATACCTCCGGCAGGTGCCAGGTCAACCAGGCAGTGATGGATATGTGGACCAGCGGGCCACCAACAACAGCCAGGTTGACCAGACAGGTACCAGAAAATCCTAGTTACAGGTCGCACTGGGAGAGTAGGAAGACTGTCGAAACTGGCCACAGGTATATAACAGGTATATAACAGGTATATAACAGGTATGAGCATTAGAGCAACATGTGATCCACAGTTGCCATGAAACAACTGCCTCTCTCCCCTCACTAATTCCTGTGCTCTATCAGGGAGCACACCACCATTAATATCATTGCCCTCAATGCAGGGGATGAGGCAAGTCATGCGTCCACTCTGATGAAGGCAGAAGCAACTCTGCGTCACGAGTGAAGGTTGTGACTCCCCCTCAATCCATCCATTCCCCTGGAGAGTCATATATATATGAGTATCATCTCTTAACATTGACTCAGTGTTGCTAGACTGGAGGGAAGGGGAGTTCTAGTGTTGCTAGTCTGGAGGGAAGTGGAGTTCTCTCTAACCCACGACACTCGCTACATTCTCTCTAGTAATGTTTCTTTAAGGTATACCTGGAGTATACCTGGAGAGGGGTCACCCCCCCAGGTTTGTCACCAGGCCTCGCGGCATCTGAAGAGAAATGTTTTCACGGGAACTTAACATTAACATACCAGCGTAGTAATTAAAGTGAACATTGTAAATTATGTAAAATGTTTACCTTATGTAAATATTTACCTTAAAATATTGTAAATGATGTAAATATTTGCTTTAAACACTGCCCTGAGGCTGCCCATCCTCGGGCATCTGATTTACATTCATGTTACCACGTACCTGATTACTGCTCAGCACTCATATTACCACGTACCTGATTACTGCTCAACACTCATTTTCTGGCCAGATATTACACCGATTTTAAGGTAAGTTTGTGGTGCTGATTCCTAATATCTCATCGGTTTTGCTTAATTGACTCAAGTTCTTGATAAATTTGGCATTCCATTGAAAAAATATGGTTATAACTATAACGATATTTTTTAAGGGAGGGGGGGGGGGTGCCGGTAAGCCAGCGGAAGGCCTCGGTCAAATGACCAAAAGCTCCAGCTGTGGGTCGTCATCTGACTAAGACCCTCTTCAGGAAACACTTGTCCTGTTTCCTGACAAACCTTACTTAACCTAACTCATAAAAGACGTGAAAAATATATTGATCAGGCGAGGCTAACTTGCATATCGTATTGAAATTATTTTTTAGATCATGCAAAAGCCAAATCATATAATATATACTAACACTTAATTCTATATAATAATTGATTAATATAGTAAGATAATTCAGATACCACTAATTACTGCATATGAAAACGTTTTACGATTTTCTTCTATGTTGGTCATCAGCACAGTTTTGTTGATCGAGCAGTTGCAAGAGATGCATATTGGTTACCAATGTGCAATATGACACATTTCAAGCTTCTAATGGAGCTGTCTATAAACAGCCGCCCATCTGGTTGATAGTCAAGTCCTATTCGAAGAAGTCCAGGGATGTTCTTCATCTTGGCTGAAGGAAAGAGTTCAACCTCTCGTGTCCTATAAGCTGATATTTTTACTTCTTGTTATAGACAATTCTTTTCTTTTAATCTGGATGCTAAAAGTTCAGATGCTTCCTTTGACAGATTGAGGTCACGTATCAGATCATTGAGTTCTTGGGAGAACTGCTGGAGTGTTGAAATATTTACTTCATATTCACTTCCACTGTTATCATCTGTGTTACATCCTAAACCCTGAGTTTCTTCAACATCTGACAACAGAAGGTCAGGCAGTGTTGTAAACGCTGGTATGGTAACGTCTTCACTGTGTGCCACAGGTCTCCTTGCTGACTCCACATCACGATATTCTCACTTGACTTTCTTGTATCGATTGAAACCTTTCACATTCACCATACATAAATAACAATCGTCGTGGTGGTTTTTCGGTTCTCTCCACACCATAGGCACATGGAAGTTTAAAATTTTCTTTTGCCAATTTTCTCCACAGGTTTTTACAAACCATATAGGGAGCCCAAGACTTGTCTTGTATTTTCAAGTGCCACTCCAAAATAAGCAAGATAAGCTTGTTTTATAAAATGTGTTTTTTCTTTGATTTTTGCAAAGAGTATTTGCCACAAACGTAACACAATGCATTGGGATTGTTTAATCAGACTCTTCGTGAAGAATTCATGTTTATCTGGAAAAAATCAAGGCTACAATATTGTCAGGTGGTCGTTGTTGATACAACTCCTTTCATTAAATATTAAATTACTTGAAAATAAAATTCTAATCTTTATTAAAATATTTGCTTATACAAAGTGTTATGACTAAGTTCCGTGTTAGCTGAGGGTAGGTATGCAATGTCTCATACTAAGAGCCACTTTGAAAAACCTACTGCCATTTACGAATTCAGCAACCTCGAAATATCTTAAATACTTTCAAATATCCTTAACAACGAAATTTTTGTTGTAAATTTATTATGTCTTTATTACACATGCACACTACTAATAGGTAATTAATAATTAAACTTGCAGATGGATTAACAGTCCCAAACATTATTTGCTGCAAACATGTTTACAACACAAACAATCAAGTGTTTATGTCAGCTGACACTGTCAGTAATGTTTCCTATTTTCTTTAAAACACATTTCATCATTATTTCTTATTAATATTACTTTGTTAGTTTGCCATACATTTGGTGACGCAGGCAATAATCTAATAGAGAGCGACCATCCAGGGAAGTTCTTCCATCCTTGTAAGGAGCATTTGCAGAAAAACATACAAGTGATGTTTTGGATGGTGAGATCATGATAAAAAAAACTATAACATGTGTAGATGTGACAGAATTAATAGGTTACAGGGAGGAGTAGGACTCTGAAAGATATTTTTTGTTTCACAAAACTGTTAAATTCATCCAATGATACAGTAGAAGTTCCAGGTATTAAAGTAGATAATAAAAGTGGTAATTATCGTAGTATATAAACCACCATCACCAACAGCTGAGGAATTCACAGAGATAAGGAAGATAGATACCTGTATTGAAAGGCTGGAAAATCCCACACCAAATATTTTTCTCCTTGGAGATTTCAATCTCCCAAATGTAAAACGGAAGATGGCTCATCATAATGTTATACCAGAAATATCTCCGGGAAGCACCCTGGCTCAACAGGCACATACCAGGGAACTAATGAGGCTTTGTGAAAAGTACTCATTAAAACAACAGATAATTGATCCCACTAGAAATGAAAATACCCTGGATTTGATATTCACAGACAATGAGGAACTAATTAGAGACATGATAGTTACAAGAACAATATACTCAGACTACAACATCATAGAAGTATTAACTCAGGGTTAGGGAACTGCAGCACTAATGTTAGAGATGGGATGTTCAGTAAATTTAGTAAATTTAACAGAGTTAACCAAGAACTATCAGACATATCCTAGGTTACAGACATGAGCGCCCTAAATCCTCACCAGTGCCTGGAGAAGTTGGACACAGAAGCATACAAGGTCTGTATTAAATATGTACCACTAAGGAAACCTAGAAGATAAGATATAGAAAGCGTAAGAGATGGTATAAAAGAAGAAAACGTGTTACCGAATTGCTTAAAAAATATGAGTCACAAAAATGAAAGATATTCTTACCCGAAAGATCAATTTAGAGCAAAAATCTAAGATGTCGCAACAAACATAAGAAGCATAAAGGGAACAAAAGGCCATCCAGGATATTGCAAGAAACTCCAAATATTTCTGTTTGTATGCAAAATCCAAGCTAAGAACTACCTGTAGAATCTGACCATTAACAAGAGGAGAGTCGTATACTGACGATGAACAGGAAATGAGCAAAATTCTAAAAGACCAATATGAGTCGGTGTTCAGGAACCCACCAGATGACAGCAACCCACCAGATGACAGCAACCCACCAGATGACAGCAACCCACCAGATGACAGCAAGGTACACGATGCACAAACCTTTTTCATTCCATCGAAATGCCACGCAGATCAACTAACTGACATTAGTACTAATCCCATAAAATTCGAAAAAGAAATGGAAAACATGCCCACTCAGCACCTGGACCAGATTCGTGGAATTCCGTATTTACCAAAGAGTGGAAAGTGTACTACTTAAATAGGGTCTCAGTATTCTTGGGAGAAAGAACTTAGATCTAGGTGAAATACCAGAGCCCTTAAAGAGTGCAGACATAGCTCCTTTACTTAAGGGAGGTAGTAGAGCACTAGCCAAAAATTACAGACCAGTAGCCCTAACATTATACTTCATAAAAGCCTTCGAAAGAATGTTGAGATGCCAAATTGCAAACTTCAGGGAACAGCACAGTCTGCCTAACCCAAACTTGAAGATCCTTCCTGTCACAACTGCTAAACCAATATGACAGAATCACGGAGGCGCTGCAAGACAACAAAAACACAAATGTGTTCATATGTATGTGTTTGTGTGTGCTCACCTAGTTGTGGTTGCAGGGGTCGATTCACAGCTCTTGGCCCCGCCTCTTCACTGGACGCTACTGGGTCACTCTCCCTGCGCCATGAGCTTTATTATACCTCTTCTTAAAGCTATGTATGGAGCCTGCCTCCACTACATCACTTCCTAAACTATTCCACTTCTCGACCCCTCTGTGACTGAAGAAATACTTCCTAACATCCCTGTGATTCATCTGAGTCTTCAAGTTCCAACTGTGTCCCCTTGTTGCTGTGTCCCATGTCTGGAACATTCTGTCTGTCCACCTTGTCAATTCCTCTCAGTATCTTATATGTTGTGTGTGTGTGTGTGTGTGTGTGTGTGTGTGTGTGTGTGTGTGTGTGTGTGTGTGTGTGTGTGTGTGTGTGTGTGTGTGTGTGTGTGTGTGTGTGTATGGAGTTTCAATTAGTGTTAATATTGGTCATATTTCTAATATGTGTTATGTTGTGTTCCAAGCCTTGGTCTCTCCTTCCTTAGGGTGGTGTCAACTAGGAGGCAGTGTAGGTGTGGGCGGTGATGGTGGTGGTGGGCGCAGGCCAGCAGCAGCAGCAGCAGCAGCAGCAGCAGCAGCAGCAGCGGCAGCAGCAGCAGCAGCGGCAGCAACAGCAGCAACAGCATCATCAGTCATGGGGTGTACGCCTAGTCTTCATGTGTCACACACGGGCGTCATCTACTGTGGTGAGAATGACAGTTCACCGTCACACTCCCACAGCGCTGCCAACCACCAGCCTCCCACCACTCAACCAGCACCACTCACTCACAACCAGCATCAAGGTGAGTACACTCATCGCAACTCTGGGTCGAATCCTGGGTAGGGAGAACCTATGTACCTGTTTCCTAACACCTGCTGCCCCTGTTACCTAGCAGTAAATAGATATCTGGGTGTTAGACGACTGTGGGCGCACCTAAGCAAGGCCCAAGTGGGTTATTCTGGGTTAACAACCATCCTGGGGTGCAGTGGGCACAATAAGTTAATACTGTATCAACGTCCGTGGCCCAAGATTATTCAAAATTTTACCAGCGGGTATCAGAAACACTGCTGGAACAAGTGTAGAAGTCTTCAAGAGGAAACTGGACAAAAAGAGGTCACTCTATACTTTCCTCCCAGCAGTAGACGAGTTAGAAGTCAATGGAGAGGATAGACGATGTGATGGGCTGGCTGGTAACACTGCACGTGGAGACCTGGCTGGTAACACTGCACGTGGAGACCTGGCTGGTAACACTGCACGTGGAGACCTGGCTGGTAACACTGCACGTGGAGACCTGGCCATGCAATGAGTTCCACATCAACCAAACTGTGATGTATATGTGGGTCAGGGGACCTCCGGCATCAACAGCCTGGTTGACCAGGCAAGCATCAGACGAACCTGGCCCATAGCCGGGCTCTGGGAGTGGAAAAACTCTTAAAAGTCATCAAAGGTAGTGCTACGAGTTATTAGGAGAGACTAGAGGAGCTAAACCTGACGACACGAAGATAGAATGAGCCACGTTCAAAATACTAAGAGGATGGACAGGGCGAGTCTGTTTGAGGCTGATCTCAGGTACACGAGGGCACAGCTGCAGGGATGTCAGGAAATATTTCTTTAGCTATAAAGTGGTCACGAAGTGGAACAACATAGTGAAGTGGTAGAGGCAGAATTCAATGATAGCTTTAAGAATAGGTATGAAAGGTTCGCGGCCAGCGGAGAGGCGGAACCAGAAGCAGAGACTCGGATCCTGTAAGAGTGTCAGTGGTGAATGACTGCTACCTTGAGTGTGTCGTCTCACTGCCACGATGGTGGACACCAAAGGTTCAGTTTTGTATATGCAAATTTGTCAATTTACTAACATAGTTCATAAACATGGAATCATTGAATTCCAAATAATTAACTAGAGAACGCCTCTTCTGATAGACTTCAAGCTTTCATTAATATTGGGCCTCGCATAAAGAAAGGTTAGTGTTACAGAGGTGTGAGCGAAGCTCACACCTCTGTAACACAATTGTCCTCAAACATTTATTAAGTTATACCATGACTTAAGGAAAGATCCTGGACTTCACCTTACGAAAGCAGACAAAGCAAGGGATAGTAATTATGGACAAGGTAGATTATAGGAGAAAAATAAACATGATATTAGGAGACATGGAAACTGAGGCGCCTCTTGACAAGACATCTGGGTAAACGTTAGCTCATTTTTATTAGAAAAAGTTTCGGTCCTGGGATCTTGATCACTTCAAGGCCCCAGGACCGAAACGTTTCCTAATAAAAATGAGCTAACGTTTACCCAGATGTCTTGTTATACCAATTTGTTGGTGTCAATTACGAATGTTTATACCACGTACAACACTACCTTGCTGGCTGGTGTTTCTTCATGTTCACTCTTACTCACATTATTGAAGTGGCAGACCTTCATTTTTGGGACTGTGAAGCTTCAACTGTTATGGGGGGGGGGCCCTTCGCAACCCCTTCTCATACAGTAGACTCAAAATTTTTAAGCAATGTTAACTAAAGTCGCTTCCGGGGCCCAGCCGGGATTAGGGGCCCTCTGGGATTAGTGACCCTGAGGCTAATGCTTCATTAGTTTCTAAGTCTTATTGAAACTTTAGTGTTAACCTAACTTTTCTAGCTATGAGACAGGTATTGCATATAGTATTTGACACAGGTATTGCATATAGTATTTGACACGGGTATTGCATATAGTATTTGACACAAATATTGCATATAGTATTTGACACAGGTATTGCATATAGTATTTGACACAGGTATTGCATATATTTGACACAGGTATTGCATATATTTGACACAGGTATTGCATATAGTATTTGACACAGGTATTGGATATATTTGACACAGGTATTGGATATATTTGACACAGGTATTGGATATACAGAACTTACAAGGTTCGCATACTTTCCGTACTCTACTACCCAGGGGAGCCAGGTGAAGCACCTTGAAACAAGGTGGAGTCGTTCAAGGTGCCAGTGTCACTCAGTGGTGACACTGGCGCTGTCAGGCTCCTTAATTAGCGAAGATTCTCTAACTAGTGTTGATATTACTGGTGTCAGTGTTCACTACAAGAACACTGATATTACTGTCAGTGTTCACTACGAGAACACTTCACATCACTGGTTGTCAGTGTTCACTACGAGAACACTTCACATCACTGGTTGTCAGTGTTCACTACAAGAACACTGATATTACTGTCAGTGTTCACTACAAGAACACTTCACATCACTGGTTGTCAGTGTTCACTACGAGAACACTTCACATCACTGGTTGTCAGTGTTCACTACAAGAACACTTCACATCACTGGTTGTCAGTGTTCACTACAAGAACACTTCACATCACTGGTTGTCAGTGTTCACTACAAGAACACTAACATCACTGGTTGTCAGTGTTCACTACAAGAACACTAACATCACTGGTTGTCAGTGTTCACTACAAGAACACTAACATCACTGGTTGTCAGTGTTCACTACAAGAACACTAGCATCACTGGTTGTCAGTGTTCACTACAAGAACACTAACATCACTGGTTGTCAGTGTTCACTACAAGAACACTTCACATCACTGGTTGTCAGTGTTCACTACAAGAACACTAACATCACTGGTTGTCAGTGTTCACTACAAGAACACTTAACATCACAGTGATAACATCGTAAGAGGTGATGTTCATATAGATTTTTTTTGTTAGGTAAACCGACAAGAGTGCAACTAATGTGACATTTTGTTGTGGCAACGTTTCGCTCTCCAGGAGCTTTGTCAAGCTTGTTAAAGCTCCTGTAGAGCGAAACGTTGCCACAATAAAGTGTCACATTAGTTGGACTCGTGTCCTTTTACCCAACATATTGACGGTAATTCTACCAACATTAATACAGATTTTTTTATTACTTTATAAAGTATGGTTAGTTATAAAGCTTCTTCATACAGTGTAGTAATTGTTTGGTTGGTTATAAAGCTCCTTCATACAGTGTAGTAATTGTTTGGTTAGTTATAAAGCTTCTTCATACAGTGTAGTAATTGTTTGGTTGGTTATAAAGCTCCTTCATACAGTGTAGTAATTGTTTGGTTAGTTATAAAGCTTCTTCATACAGTGTAGTAATTGTTTGGTTGGTTATAAAGCTCCTTCATACAGTGTAGTAATTGGTTGGTTGGTTATAAAGCTTCTTCATACAGTGTAGTAATTGTTTGGTTGGTTATAAAGCTCCTTCATACAGTGTAGTAATTGGTTGGTTGGTTATAAAGCTTCTTCATACAGTGTAGTAATTGTTTGTAAACACGATTGAAAAGGCGCATTGCCAGTCTAATAGTACACTGACTCAAGGTGTACACTATCAACTTTGGAACGTCCTCTCTCAATCCCATTTCTAAAAAAAAAAAAAAAAAAAAAGTCAGGTTTATAAGAGAGTTCATGAGAGAGGTTTATAAGAGAGTTCATGAGAGAGGTTTATAAGAGAGTTCATGAGAGAGGTTTATAAGAGAGTTCATGAGAGAGGTTTATAAGAGAGTTCATGAGAGAGGTTTATAAGAGAGTTCAGTAGAGAGGTTTATAAGAGAGTTCATGAGAGAGGTTTATAAGAGAGTTCATGAGAGAGGTTTATAAGAGAGTTCATGAGAGAGGTTTAGTAAGAGAGTTCATGAGAGAGGTTTATAAGAGAGTTCATGAGAGAGGTTTATAAGAGAGTTCATGAGAGAGGTTTATAAGAGAGTTCATGAGAGAGGTTTATAAGAGAGTTCATGAGAGAGGTTTATAAGAGAGTTCATGAGAGAGGTTTATAAGAGAGTTCATGAGAGAGGTTTATAAGAGAGTTCATGAGAGAGGTTTATAAGAGAGTTCATGAGAGAGGTTTATAAGAGAGTTCATGAGAGAGGTTTATAAGAGAGTTCATGAGAGAGGTTTATAAGAGAGTTCATGAGAGAGGTTTATAAGAGAGTTCATGAGAGAGGTTTATAAGAGAGTTCATAGAGAGAGGTTTATAAGAGAGTTCATGAGAGAGGTTTATAAGAGAGTTCATGAGAGAGGTTTATAAGAGAGTTCATGAGAGAGGTTTATAAGAGAGTTCATGAGAGAGGTTTATAAGAGAGTTCATGAGAGAGGTTTATAAGAGAGTTCATGAGAGAGGTTTATAAGAGAGTTCATGAGAGAGGTTTATAAGAGAGTTCATGAGAGAGGTTTATAAGAGAGTTCATGAGAGAGGTTTATAAGAGAGTTCATGAGAGAGGTTTATAAGAGAGTTCATGAGAGAGGTTTATAAGAGAGTTCATGAGAGAGGTTCATAAGAGAGTTCATGAGAGAGGTTTATAAGAGAGTTCATGAGAGAGGTTTATAAGAGAGTTCATGAGAGAGGTTTATAAGAGAGTTCATAGAGGAGGAGGTTTATAAGAGAGTTCATGAGAGAGGTTTATAAGAGAGTTCATGAGAGAGGTTTATAAGAGAGTTCATGAGAGAGGTTTATAAGAGAGTTCATGAGAGAGGTTTATAAGAGAGTTCATAGAGAGGTTTATAAGAGAGTTCATGAGAGAGGTTTATAAGAGAGTTCATGAGAGAGGTTTATAAGAGAGTTCATGAGAGAGGTTTATAAGAGAGTTCATGAGAGAGGTTTATAAGAGAGTTCATGAGAGAGGTTTATAAGAGAGTTCATGAGAGAGGTTTATAAGAGAGTTCATGAGAGAGGTTTATAAGAGAGTTCATGAGAGAGGTTTATAAGAGAGTTCATGAGAGAGGTTTATAAGAGAGTTCATGAGAGAGGTTTATAAGAGAGTTCATGAGAGAGGTTTATAAGAGAGTTCATGAGAGAGGTTTATAAGAGAGTTCATGAGAGAGGTTTATAAGAGAGTTCATGAGAGAGGTTTATAAGAGAGTTCATGAGAGAGGTTTATAAGAGAGTTCATGAGAGAGGTTTTAGTGAGTTCAGAGGTTTATAAGAGAGTTCATGAGAGAGGTTTATAAGAGAGTTCATGAGAGAGGTTTATAAGAGAGTTCATGAGAGAGGTTTATAAGAGAGTTCATGAGAGAGGTTTATAAGAGAGTTCATGAGAGAGGTTTATAAGAGAGTTCATGAGAGAGGTTTATAAGAGAGTTCATGAGAGAGGTTTATAAGAGAGTTCATGAGAGAGGTTTATAAGAGAGTTCATGAGAGAGGTTTATAAGAGAGTTCATGGAGAGGTTTATAAGAGAGTTCATGAGAGAGGTTTATAAGAGAGTTCATGAGAGAGGTTTATAAGAGAGTTCATGAGAGAGGTTTATAAGAGAGTTCATGAGAGAGGTTTATAAGAGAGTTCATGAGAGAGGTTTATAAGAGAGTTCATGAGAGAGGTTTATAAGAGAGTTCATGAGAGAGGTTTATAAGAGAGTTCATGAGAGAGGTTTATAAGAGAGTTCATGAGAGAGGTTTATAAGAGAGTTCATGAGAGAGGTTTATAAGAGTTCATGAGAGAGGTTTATAAGAGTTCATGAGAGAGGTTTATAAGAGTTCATGAGAGAGGTTTATAAGAGAGTTCATGAGAGAGGTTTATAAGAGTTCATGAGAGTTAGGTTCTTATAAGAGTTCATGAGAGAGGTTTATAAGAGATTCATGTAGAGTTTCTTAATTCATAGTTTCTTAAATCTCATGGGTTCTATAGGAGTTCATAATAAGTGTTTATAAGTCTCGCATAAGGGTTTATAGATTCATGGTAGATTCTCCTTCATATTCTGAGTCAATTTACTTTCTCTCATCAGAGTATCTATCAATGGTTAATTTCATCATCATCTTCGTCTAATTTCACTCATCATCATCCTCGATCAATCTCACTTTCATCATCGTCTCGGTCTAATTCTCACTTTATCATCATCCTCGGTCTAATTTCACTTTATCATCATCTCGGTCTAATTCTCACTTTCATCATCTCTCGGTCTTATTCTCACTTTCATCATCATCTCGGTCTAATTCTCACTTTATCTTCTCATCCTCAGGTCTAATTCTCACTTTATCATCATCTCGGTCTAATTCTCATTTCATCATCATCTTCGGCCTAATTCTCACTTTCATCATCATCCTCGGTCAAATTCTCACTTTCATCATCGTCCTCGGTCAAATTCTCACTTTCATCATCATCCTCGATCTAATTCTCACTTTCATCATCATCCTCGGTCTAATTCTCACTTTCATCATCATCCTCGGTCTAATTCTCACTTTCATCATCATCTCGGTCTATTCTCACTTTCATCATCTCTCGGTCTAATTCTCACTTTCATCATCATCCTCGGTCTAATTCTCACTTTCATCATCATTCTCGGTCTAATTCTCACTTTCATCATCATTCTCGGTCTAATTCTCACTTTCATCATCATCCTCGGTCTAATTCTCACTTTCATCATCGTCTTCGGTCTAATTCTCACTTTCATCATCATTCTCGGTCTAATTCTCACTTTCATCATCATCCTCGGTCTAATTCTCACTTTCATCATCGTCCTCGGTCTAATTCTCACTTTCATCATCATCCTCGGTCTAATTTCTCACTTTCCATCATCATCTCGGTCTAATTCTCACTTTCATCATCATCCTCGGTCTAATTCTCACTTTCATCATCGTCCTCGGTCTAATTCTCACTTTCATCATCGTCCTCGGTCTAATTCTCACTTTCATCATCGTCCTCGGTCTAATTCTCACTTTCATCATCGTCCTCGGTCTAATTCTCACTTTCATCATCATTCTCGGTCTAATTCTCACTTTCATCATCATCCTCGGTCTAATTCTCACTTTCATCATCATCTTCGGTCTAATTCTCACTTTCATCATCATCCTCGGTCTAATTCTCACTTTCATCATCATCCTCGGTCTAATTCTCACTTTCATCATCTCTCGTCTAATTCTCACTTTCATCATCATCTCGGTCTAATTCTCACTTTTATCATCGTCTTCGGTCTAATTCTCACTTTCATCATCATTCTCGGTCTAATTCTCACTTTCATCATCGTCTCGGTCTAATTCTCACTTTCATCATCATTCTCGGTCTAATTCTCACTTTCATCATCTCTCGGTCTAATTCTCACTTTCATCATCTCTCGGTCTAATTCTCACTTTCATCATCATCCTCGGTCTAATTCTCACTTTCTATATCATTCTCGGTCTAATTCTCACTTTCATCATCATCCTCGGTCTAATTCTCACTTTCATCATCATCTCGGTCTAATTCTCACTTTCATCATCTCTCGGTCTAATTCTCACTTTCATCATCATTCTCGGTCTAATTCTCACTTTCATCATCATCCTCGGTCTAATTCTCACTTTCATCATCATCCTCGGTCTAATTCTCACTTTCATCATCATTCTCGATCTAATTCTCACTTTCATCATCATCCTCGGTCTAATTCTCACTTTCATCATCATTCTCGGTCTAATTCTCACTTTCATCATCATTCTCGGTCTAATTCTCACTTTCATCATCATTCTCGGTCTAATTCTCACTTTCATCATCATCTTCGGTCTAATTCTCACTTCATCATCCTCGGTCATTCTCACTTCCTCATCATCATCCTCGGTCTACATCCTACCTTTCATCATCATCCTCGGTCTACACTCTCCTTTATCATCATTCCGGTCACACCTCTCATTCATCATCATCCTCGGTCTAATTCCACTTTCATCATCATCCTCGTCTAATTCTCACTCTCATCACTCCCGCACTCTCTGACATTCTTATCATCACCCTCGTCATGACACTCACCTCGTCATGCCATCCACCTCGTTGACATCCACCCTCGTTCATGACACTACACCTCGTCTGACATTCCACCTCGTCATCATCATTCCTCGGTCATTACTCCACTTTCTATCACACCTCGTCTGACACTCACCTTTTCATCACACTGTATCGGTTCACTCTCATGCATACCATCTCGTCATACATTCACCTTTCATCATCATTCTGGACTTATCCCCTTCGTCATTGCACTTACCACCTCTCGTATGACACTACCACCTCGTCTGCATTCACTCGTCATCAGACACTCACCTCGTCATGACACTCACCCTCGTCATGACACTCACCCTCGTCATGACTTACCACCTCGTCATGACACTACCCTCGTCATGACACTTACCACCCTCGTCTGCGACTACCACCTCGTCATGACACTACCACCTCGTCATGACACTACACCCTCGTCATGACACTTACACCCTCGTCATGACACACCACCCTCGTCATGACACTTACCACCCTCGTCATGACATTTACCACCCTCGTCATGACACTTACCACCCTCGTTATGACACTTACCACCCTCGTTATGACACTTACCACCCTCGTCATGACACTTACCACCCTCGTTATGACACTTACCACCCTCGTCATGACACCACCCTCGTCATGACACTTACCACCCTCGTCATGACACCACCCTCGTCATGACACTTACCACCTTCGTCATGACACTTACCACCTTCGTCATGACCTACCACCTTCGTCATGACACTTACCACCTCGTCATGACACTTACCACCCTCGTCATGACACCACCCTCGTCATGACACTTACCACCCTCGTCATGACACTTACCACCCTCGTCATGACACTTACCACCTTCGTCATGACACTTACCACCTTCGTCATGACACTTACCACCCTCGTCATGACACTTACCACCCTCGTCATGACACTTACCACCCTCGTCATGACACTTACCACCCTCGTTATGACACTTACCACCCTCGTTATGACACTTACCACCCTCGTCATGACACCACCCTCGTCATGACACCACCCTCGTCATGACACTTACCACCCTCGTCATGACACCACCCTCGTCATGACACCACCCTCGTCATGACACTTACCACCCTCGTCATGACACCACCCTCGTCATGACACCACCCTCGTCATGACACTTACCACCCTCGTCATGACACCACTCTCGTTATTATAATGAAGTTAATGACACTCGCTAAGTATTGTGTGACTGTGTAGTGTATTATACACTTGTTCTTGTAGGCTGAAGGTAAGACATAGTGTAGTGGGTGTTGATAGATAGCTCCTGGGTCGCTTATAATACGTATTGTGCTGTTTGTTGGTGGATAAGAGTTATCTGTGTAGATAAGATGTAGATCAGCAGCAGCAGCAGCAGCAGCAGGACGGTGGTAGTATAAAAACACTTGTACCCTGACGGGGGGGACTACTTGTTTGTTTATCCTCCGTGTTCAGTGTTCAGTGTTCAGTGTTCCGCGCCTTAGCGCCTTCCTTAACGCCAACACACTTCTGAAATAGCGAGAAAATGTTGAAAGTGCCAAGCAGTGTGTGTGTGTGTAAGTGCCAAATATACCCCTGCCTGCCTGTGAGCAGTGCCAGCAGTGAGGTGTAATTGAGTATGGAGTGTTGAAACTCATTTGCCACTGATGCTTCCATTAGTTTGATTCCTTCCAAGATCCAAAGTGATCCAATATTTGAAGATGTGGTTGAAAATGTTGTGGTAAAAACAACGTTTAGCGAACAGAAATTAATGATGTATAATGTGAATTTAATATATATTCAGATATTTGTTACTTAGGTATTTCCCGCGAGGGATTCCTTCTATAATAATAATAATAATTTATTTTGACATGGTACATGTTTGTACAAAGTATATAATAGTTGGGTGTACATGCCAAAAGCCCCTTTATATGCAGAGCATTTCGGGCAAACTTAATAAAATTAACTTAGGATTAATAAAGCAATAACAGTACATGTGGCCATTATGAGTTACAATGGTATAACTCTTGATCAAACTTACTTTTGATTCATGAAGAACAAAAATGTACAATACCTTGACTGCAACAATACACAAATAACCCGCACATAGGAAAAACTTATGACGACATTTCGGTCCGATTTGGTCCAAGTCAGACCTAAACGTCGTCCTAAGTTTCTTTCCCCAGTGTTTGGGTTACTTGTGTTTTACTCTTGACTCATATTTTGAAAGATTTCTTCGGTAATTCTTCTTGTAAATGATTTAAAAGCTAAAATATTTAGGCATGTTTACAAAGCAATACTTTGTTATATCAGTGTTGGAGGCTGGTGATGGTTATCAGTGTTGGAGGCTGGTGATGGTTATCAGTGTTGGAGGCTGGTGATGGGGATCAGTGTTGGAGGCTGGTGATGGTTATCAGTGTTGGAGGCTGGTGATGGTTATCAGTGTTGGAGGCTGGTGATGGTTATCAGTGTTGGAGGCTGGTGATGGTTATCAGTGTTGGAGGCTGGTGATGGGGATCAGTGTTGGAGGCTGGTGATGGGGATCAGTGTTGGAGGCTGGTGATGGGGATCAGTGTTGGAGGCTGGTGATGGGGATTAGTGTTGTCTTTCGTATATTGTGAGGTGTTGGAACGTCCTGTTGGCAAGGTATAAGTGAACACAGTACTCTCATGAGGTGTTGGAACGTCCTGTTGGCAAGGTATAAGTGAACACAGTACTCTCATGAGGTGTTGGTACGTCCTGTTGCAGGTTTAATGCCAGTATCTCATGAGGTGTTGGTACGTCCTGTTGGCAAGGTATAAGTGAACACAGTACTCTCATGAGGTGTTGGAACGTCCTGTTGGCAAGGTTTAAGTGAACACAGTACTCTCATGAGGTGTTGGAACGTCCTGTTGGCAAGGTATAAGTGAACACACTAAGTACTCTCATGATAATAATGCGCCATACACTGGAAAGGTCAAAGCCAGTAACTGATTGTTTTAAGTCAACTTTCATATATTTAAAGTGTTCGTTCACTTCTTTTTTTCATGCAATCTCGAAAATGTTTCCAGTTAATCACTTCAGATTATCACACAATTTTCATTTTTGCGGACTTAGTAGTGAGAGGTGTAAGAATGAACGTGTGTTTGTTTCCCTAGATGGTAATATACTAGCTTTTGTTCAATATATAAAACATCAGTTTTGTGCAATTGTCATTTAAGCTGAGAGAGTTTTCCCCAGAGCAACGTCATGCATGGTATATATTATAACCATGCCACCTGGTCAGCCCGTGAAGGGACAGTGTTTAAATTATTGTCCAATAAGAGTAGGTCTCGTATAGAGAGCGTCATGTCACCGTGGTTATTTAACATAATAAGAGCTGGAGTTGTAAGTTGTTAGTGTTGGGGAGAAGAGTGAGATTCAAAGATAGTCTAATACAAATTGGTTGTCGTCATAGTTGCTTTTTGCTGATGACACTGTGCTTTTAGAAGATTCTGAAGAGAAGTTACTAAGGTTGGTGGACGAATTTTGGGGAGCACAGTGATGAGGGTAACAAAAAAAATTAGGTAATGAAAGAGTAAATCAGATTGGAGGGAGGAAGTGGAGATGTTCAGATTGTTGGGAAGGAACTTGTCAGCAGATGGGTCTATAAAGACGAGGTATACCATAGAACTGAAGAGGGGGAAAAAGGTGAGTGGTTCACGAGGAGTTTTTGGGGACAAAGAATATTGTCAATGGAGGCAAAAATGGGAATGTATGAGAGTATAGTGGTACCAACACACTTATATGGGTGTGAAATATGGGTTGTGAATGTTGCAGCGAGAAGGTTGGAGGCAGTGGAGATGTCCTATCTGAGGGCAATGTGCAGTGTGAATATTAGGAAAAGAATCCGTAGCTTAGAGATTAGAAGGAGGTTTGGGTTACTGAAAATATTATTCATAGGGCGGAGGAGGGGTTGTTGAGGTGTTTTGGACACTTTAGAGGATGAAATAGGATGACTTGGAGGGTGTATAAATCTGTAGTGGAGGGAAGGGTGGGTAGAGGTTATATGAAAATGTGGTTTTGTGTGCGAGGGGCTTGGACATCTGGCAGGCGTGTGTGAGAGTGTACCATTATCATATTCACATGTATATTTAATAACGCGTCAAAATATTCTCTTCACCTCTAAATGTGACACCTTCATCTTTACATGTGACACCTCACGACTTGACAAGTTAGACAAGTTAGACAACTGGTTTTTTATGACTTGACGTGCTGTTGGAGTGTGAGCAAGGTAATGTGAAGGGATTCAGGGAATACGGGTTAGCCGGACTCGAGTCCTGGAGGTGGAAGGTACAGTACCTGTAGTCTGAAGGAAGTGTGGAGATATTTGCTGTTTGGAGGGACATCTATAATATTGATCATAGGGAACCTACACTAACAGCTGCGTCAACCATGATCAGTGAACAAGTATATTGAACATTGAAAATCTATCTAGTGTTGGATTCTCAGTGGAGTAAAAAACTGAAAACTGAGATTGTCTCTTAAACGTCTCTCTTGGGAGACGCCTGATTATTATAGTCTCAAGCTGATAACTAGAGACTTATCTTCTTCAAACTTCTATTATTGGTTTTGTTACTAACAAAAGTTCTTTTTTTTCCTTCTCGTTGTGTTAGGTTAGGTAAGGTTAGGTAAGGTTAGATAGGGTTAGGTAGGGTTAGGTAAGGTTAGGTAGGGTTAGGTAAGGTTAGGTAAGGTTAGGTAAGGTTAGGTAAGGGTAAGGTAAGGTTAGATTAGGTTAGGTTAAGTTAGGTAAGGTTAGGTTAAGTTAGGTAAGGTTAGGTTAGGTTAGGTTAGGTTAAGTTAGATAAGGTTAGGTTAGGTTAAGTTAGATAAGGTTAGGTTAGGTTAAGTTAGATAAGGTTAGGTTAAGTTAGATAAGGTTAGGTTAGGTAAGGTTAGGTTAAGTTAGGTTAGGTTAAGTTAGGTTAGGTTAAGTTAGATAAGGTTAGGTTAGGTAAGGTTAGGTTAGGTTAAGTTAGGTAAGGATATTTTAGGTTAGGTTAAGTTAGATAAGGTTAGGTTAGGTAAGGTTAGGTTAGGTTAAGTTAGGTAAGGTTAGGTTAAGTTAGGTAAGGTTCTTCAGGAAACAGGATAAGTGTTTCCTGACGCGGGTCTTACTTATATGATGACCCACTGCTGGAGCTTCTGGTCATCTGACCGACGCCTTCCACTGGCTTACCCGTCAACCCCTTTAAAAAATGTAGATATATTTTTGTGTTATGTGGTTGTAACACTGACCATGGTGTGTTATGTGGTAACACTGACCATGGTGTGCTATGGTTGTAACACTGACCATGGTGTTATGTGGTTGTAACACTGACCATGGTGTGTTAGGGTTGTAACACTGACCATGGTGTGTTATGGTTGTAACACTGACCATGGTGTGTTATGGTTGTAACACTGACCATGGTGTGTTATGTGGTTGTAACACTGACCATGGTGTGTTATGTGGTTGTAACACTGACCATGGTGTGTTATGTGGTTGTAACACTGACCATGGTGTGTTATGTGGTTGTAACACTGACCATGGTGTGTTATGTGGTTGTAAAACTGACTATGGTGTGTTATGTGGTTGTAACACTGACCATGGTGTGATGTGGTTGTAACACTGACCATGGTGTGTTATGTGGTTGTAACACTGACCATGGTGTGTTATGGTTGTAACACTGACCATGGTGTTATGGTTGTAACAATGACCATGGTGTGTTATGGTTGTAACACTGACCATGGTGTGTTATGGTTGTAACACTGACCATGGTGTGTTATGGTTGTAACACTGACCATGGTGTGTTATGGTTGTAACACTGACCATGGTGTGTTATGGTTGTAACAATGACCATGGTGTGTTATGGTTGTAACAATGACCATGGTGTGTTATGGTTGTAACACTGACCATGGTGTTATGGTTGTAACAATGACCATGGTGTGTTATGGTTGTAACACTGACCATGGTGTGTTATGGTTGTAACACTGACCATGGTGTTATGGTTGTAACAATGACCATGGTGTGTTATGGTTGTAAAACTGACCATGGTGTGTTATGGTTGTAACACTGACCATGGTGTGTTATGGTTGTAACACTGACCATGGTGTGTTATGGTTGTAACACTGACCATGGTGTGTTATGGTTGTAACACTGACCATGGTGTGTTATGGTTGTAACACTGACCATGGTGTTATGGTTGTAACAATGACCATGGTGTGTTATGGTTGTAACAATGACCATGGTGTGTTATGGTTGTAACAATGACCATGGTGTGTTATGGTTGTAACACTGACCATGGTGTTATGGTTGTAACAATGACCATGGTGTGTTATGGTTGTAACACTGACCATGGTGTGTTACGTGAGTGTTTTGTGAGTCATACAATGATGATGAGAAAGACACATGAAAGGTTTCGCCTACACACTAGGCTTCTTCAGTCCACCAACCTTGGAGAAATAGTATGAGGTGGTCAGTCCCTCAGCCTGGAGAAGAGTTCAGCTTCATGGTCTGGGACAAGGTGGTGAGTCCCTCAGCCTGGAGAAGAGTTCAGCTCCATGGTCTGGGACAAGGTGGTGAGTCCCTCAGCCTGGAGAAGAGTTCAGCTTCATGGTCTGGGACAAGGTGGTGAGTCTCTCAGCCTGGAGAAGAGTTCAGCTTCATGGTCTGGGACAAGGTGGTGAGTCCCTCAGCCTGGAGAAGAGTTCAGCTCCATGGTCTGGGACAAGGTGGTGAGTCCCTCAGCCTGGAGAAGAGTTCAGCTTCATGGTCTGGGACAAGGTGGTGAGTCCCTCAGCCTGGAGAAGAGTTCAGCTTCATGGTCTGGGACAAGGTGGTGAGTCCCTCAGCCTGGAGAAGAGTTCAGCTCCATGGTCTGGGACAAGGTGGTGAGTCCCTCAGCCTGGAGAAGAGTTCAGCTCCATGGTCTGGGACAAGGTGGTGAGTCCCTCAGCCTGGAGAAGAGTTCAGCTTCATGGTCTGGGACAAGGTGGTGAGTCCCTCAGCCTGGAGAAGAGTTCAGCTCCATGGTCTGGGACAAGGTGGTGAGTCCCTCAGCCTGGAGAAGAGTTCAGCTTCATGGTCTGGGACAAGGTGGTGAGTCCCTCAGCCTGGAGAAGAGTTCAGCTCCATGGTCTGGGACAAGGTGGTGAGTCCCTCAGCCTGGAGAAGAGTTCAGCTTCATGGTCTGGGACAAGGTGGTGAGTCCCTCAGTCTGGAGAAGAGTTCAGCTTCATGGTCTGGGACAAGGTGGTGAGTCTCTCAGCCTGGAGAAGAGTTCAGCTTCATGGTCTGGGACAAGGTGGTGAGTCCCTCAGCCTGGAGAAGAGTTCAGCTTCATGGTCTGGAACAAGGTGGTGAGTCCCTCAGCCTGGAGAAGAGTTCAGCTTCATGGTCTGGGACAAGGTGGTGAGTCCCTCAGCCTGGAGAAGAGTTCAGCTTCATGGTCTGGGACAAGGTGGTGAGTCTCTCAGCCTGGAGAAGAGTTCAGCTTCATGGTCTGGGACAAGGTGGTGAGTCTCTCAGCCTGGAGAAGAGTTCAGCTTCATGGTCTGGGACAGACGTACAGTGTTTGTGGTTAGAACATCTTAAAATGATCATTATTCTTTTGTTTTAAACCAAGTTGTGTAGCACTGTAGGTGTTCCTCTTGCATTGGTAACAATGTGACGTATTACCTATATTACCTCTGTCTCCAGCACAGGTGTGACTTAAGAGGTTCCTCTCTTAAGTGAATTCGTTGAAAAGTTCCAGCCACGGTATTGTGGCTTTATTCCTTCAAAAAAGTTAGTTTTTGGTGGACTAAAAGTTGTTATTTACAGCAGCAGTGTCGTAATGTAGCGCTGCTTCTGCTAACCTTATATCCACCTACTACTTATCTTGCATATTGTTTTTATTGCCAAAATTAATGATGAAATTGACCTGTCTGAAAGCCAAAAGATGTTGAATCAAGCTAACATAGTTTGCATATATTGCAATAACCCGCAGCTCAAGACTACGACGCACCGCTGTGTCATTGTTGAAGGTATGTCTGTGATGGTAGATGCCTGAGCGGAGAGCAACATGGGTTCAAACCCCACCCGTTCCCTGGTTTGTTTACAGTCGTGAGTTTTGATTATCTCTGAGTGGCGCTTCTTCCCATTCTTCATCTTGTGATTATCTCCAGCGTGTAATATTGATCTTGGATGTGTCAGGAGTAAGATCGTTAACGCTGACTGACCAACCTAAACTTGGCAGCACTGTAAGAAACATGTATATGCGCAGATTTATCTACGTTAAGAGATTTTATGTATTTAAATCTGAGCCCAACTCTTGTTTTAATTCTTGCTGGCAGTGGATGATAATACAGAATATTTCACTCGTAGGAGGCCCCGGGATGTTACTCCCGTAGGTGCAGTCTTGTTTGTATATTATGTTTGTAATAAACGATAACTCGGGGCTTCTACTCGCTGACTTCACACATCTCTGTCTCTGCCTTTAAGGGAAAATTATCCTCCTCCTCCTTACTTACCCTCACCAGTTTCATTTTCTTTATGAAAACACTTAATATTATTTCATAACTTAACACCCATTCAGTAAATTTGCAACACCTGACACATGGCTCCCTTATCCACTGTCTTATACACCTCTAACACCAACAGCCACACCTCGTCTGCTTATCCAGTATTTTATTTAATAGAAACGTTTCATCAACACATTTGCTTCCCATCGTAAACCCATCTTCTTCTCTATAATCTTTCGAAAATAAATCTGTCATATATGTTACCCTGTATAATTAACAGCACTTATTAATCTAGAATTACACCTGGTTACTACCAGTCTCCACACCACACCTGGTTACTACCAGTCTCCACACCACACCTGGTTACTACCAGTCTCCACACCACACCTGGTTACTACCAGTCTCCACACCACACCTGGTTACTACCAGTCTCTACACCACACCTGGTTACTACCAGTCTCCACACCACACCTGGTTACTACCAGTCTCCACACCACACCTGGTTACTACCAGTCTCCACACCACACCTGGTTACTACCAGTCTCCACACCACACCTGGTTACTACCAGTCTCCACACCACACCTGGTTACTACCAGTCTCCACACCACACCTGGTTACTACCAGTCTCCACACCACACCTGGTTACTACCAGTCTCCACACCACACCTGGTTACTACCAGTCTCCACACCACACCTGGTTACTACCAGTCTCCACACCACACCTGGTTACTACCAGTCCACACCACACCTGGTTACTACCAGTCTCCACACCACACCTGGTTACTACCAGTCTCCACACCACACCTGGTTACTACCAGTCTCCACACCACACCTGGTTACTACCAGTCTCCACACCACACCTGGTTACTACCAGTCTCCACACCACACCTGGTTACTACCAGTCTCCACACCACACCTGGTTACTACCAGTCTCCACACCACACCTGGTTACTACCAGTCTCCACACCACACCTGGTTACTACCAGTTCTACACCACACCTGGTTACTCCAGTCTCCACACCACACCTGGTTACTACCAGTCTCCACACCACACCTGGTTACTACCAGTCTCCACACCACACCTGGTTACTACCAGTCTCCACACCACACCTGGTTACTACCAGTCTCCACACCACACCTGGTTACTACCAGTCTCCACACCACACCTGGTTACTACCAGTCTCCACACCACACCTGGTTACTACCAGTCTCCACACCACCTGGTTACTACCAGTCCTACACCACACCTGGTTACTACCAGTCTCCACACCACACCTGGTTACTACAGTCTCACACCACACTGGTTACTCCAGTCTCACACCAACCTGGTTACTACCAGTTCTCCACCCACCTGGTTACTACCAGTCTCCACACCACACCTGGTTACTACCAGTCTCCACACCACACCTGGTTACTACCAGTCTCCACACCACACCTGGTTACTACCAGTCTCCACACCACACCTGGTTACTGCCAGTCTCACACACACCTGGTTACTCCAGTTCCACCACACCTGGTATACCAGTCTCCACCACACCTGGTTACTACCAGTCTCCACACCACACCTGGTTACTACCAGTCTCACCCACACCTGGTTACTACCATTCCACACCACATGTTACTACCAGTCTCCACACCACACCTGGTTACTACCAGTCTCCTGCTGCTTCCAACACTCTTAATTGCATCCCTTGCTGCAACTGTATCTTCCTCTCAATTACCTAATTAATTCATACATCTAGTTTTTCCCTCGTAAAGAATGGATTCCTTGTTGTCTCTTACTTAAAACCTCACATGTCATCATGTGCATTTAATGACAAGGTAGACACATGTGCAACAGTTAATTAACTAAGTTAGTCCGAAACGTTACGCCTACACAGCAGGCTTCTACATGTGATACCTTCACCTCTACATGTGACACCTTCACCTCTACATGTGACACCTTCACCTCTACATGTGATACCTTCACCTCTACATGTGACACCTTCACCTCTACATGTGACACCTTCACCTCTACATGTGACACCTTCACCTCTACATGTGACACCTTCACCTCTACATGTGACACCTTCACCTCTACATGTGACACCTTCACTCTACATGTGACACTTCACTACTACATGTGACACCTTCACTCTACATGTACACCTTCACTCTACATGTGACACCTTCACCTCTACATGTGACACCTTCACTCTACATGTGACACCTTCCCTCTACATGTGACCTTCACTCTCATGTACACCTTCCCTCATGGGACACCTTCACTACATGGTACACCTTTCATCCTCTACATGTGACACCTTCACTCATGGACACCTTCACCTCTACATGTACCTTATCTTCATCAGTGACACTCTACAAGTACTTAGTTAGGTAAAAGAACATAAGTGCACTAACTCAACAATAAAATTTCACATTAGTTGCATCTGTGTCCATTTACCTAGCATTCTGTCGGTAATTCTATCATTACTAACAGTGCACAACCTCCTCTACATCGTCTGCTCTCACTCGTATAACTTCCATCATTGGTTCCTCACTAACACTCGTAGTTATCTTCCATCATTGGTTCCTCACTAACACTCGTAGTTTATCTTCCATCAGTGGTTCCTCACTAACACTCGTAGTTATCTTCCATCAGTGGTTCCTCACTAACACTCGTAGTTATCTTCCATCATTGGTTCCTCACTAACACTCGTAGTTATTTTCCATCATTGGTTCCTCACTAACACTCGTAGTTATCTTCCATCATTGGTTCCTCACTAACACTCGTAGTTATCTTCCATCATTGGTTCCTCACTAACACTCGTAGTTATCTTCCATCAGTGGTTCCTTACTAACACTCGTAGTTGTCTTCCATCATTGGTTCCTCACTAACACTCGTAGTTATCTTCCATCATTGGTTCCTCACTAACACTCGTAGTTATCTTCCATCATTGGTTCCTCACTAACACTCGTAGTTTATCTTCCATCAATGGTTCCTCACTAACACTCGTAGTTTATCTTCCATCATTGGTTCCTCACTAACACTCGTAGTTATCTTCCATCAATGGTTCCTCACTAACACTCGTAGTTATCTTCCATCAATGGTTCCTCACTAACACTCGTAGTTTATCTTCCATCATTAGTTCCTCATACTTTACATTAATTATCCACTTCTTTAATTCATTCATTTTTCTTTGTTTACTCACTCGCCGACACCATTCCATCTGCATTACATTATACAAAATGCAGTCCAAACTTATCACTAAGAAGTCGACCAGCTGAGGCTTTCCTAAGTTGTCACATGGGAATCTGTATTCCAAATCGTGTAATAAAAATGTCAATCTGGGACAACACAGCCCGATAATAATGTAAACCTTCCCATGAACAAAATACATCAGGGTTATAAGTTTGAAGTCGATCAGAAGAAACCTTCTCCAGCTATAACATATATGTAAATAAACTTACCTTCGTGTTAGATGCATCACCGATTTTTAGCTTAATGTTATTGAGGAGTTATTCTCAATGCAGGTATTTACCCAGCAGTGGCCGGACGTATATAGTTAGGTTAGGTAAGATTTGTCAGAAAACAGAACAAGTGTGTCTGAGTCATATGACCCACAGCTGGAGCTTTTGGTCATCTGACCGAGGCCCTCTGCTGGCTTACCCGTCCACCTCTTTAAAAATTAATGTTATGATTATAACCATGAAAGTATATCAAGAATATGTAGTGAGTTGTGAGAGCAGTGGTAGGTAGTGCCAAGCCTCTTGTAGTGCTGGTGGACATCAGTGCCAAGCCTCTTGTAGTGCTGGTGGACATCAAGGCTGTGTACTCCACTCAACACCGCACACACCACTCCTACATCTGATGGTTATCTTGTGACCTGTTTCCAGGGCTCTTCTACTCCCCCAGCCCGGCCTGGGCACACGTTCTTTACTCACAGCCTCGTCACTCAGGTTGTTTGTGTTAGCGGACAGCAGCAGGCCAACATAGTATCTTCACCAGGTGACAGATCAACCAGGCTGTGATGGATATGTGGGGGCAGCGGACCTCCAGCAGCATCAGCTTGGTTCACCAGGCAAGCACCAGGCGAGCCTGGCCCAGGACTCCTGCATCTGAAGGTTATATTAGAAGTGACAGACATGACTCCTGCATCATCTCAAGGTTATATTAGAAGTGACAGACATGACTCCTGCATCATCTCAAGGTTATATTAGAAGTGACAGACATTATAATAGAAGTGACAGACATGACTCCTACATCATCTGAAGGTTATATTAGAAGTGACAGACATGACTTCTACATCATCTGAAGGTTATATTAGAAGTGACAGACATGACTTCTACATCATTTAAAGGTTATATTAGAAGTGACAGACATGACTCCTGCATCATCTGAAGGTTATATAAGAAGTGACAGACATGACTTCTACATCATCTGAAGGTTATATTAGAAGTGACAGACATGACTCTTACATCTGAAGGTTATATTAGAAGTGACAGACATGACTTACATCTGAAGGTTATATTAGAAGTGACAGACATGACTTACATCTGAAGGTTATATTAGAAGTGACAGACATGACTTACATCTGAAGGTTATATTAGAAGTGACAGACATGACTTACATCTGAAGGTTATATTAGAAGTGACAGACATGACTCCTACATCATCTGAAGGTTATATTAGAAGTGACAGACATGACTTACATCTGAAGGTTATATTAGAAGTGACAGACATGACTCCTACATCATCTGAAGGTTATATAAGAAGTGACAGACATGACTTCTACATCATCTGAAGGTTATATTAGAAGTGACAGACATGACTCTTGCATCATCTGAAGGTTATATTAGAAGTGACAGACATGACTCTTACATCTGAAGGTTATATTAGAAGTGACAGACATGACTCCTACATCATCTGAAGGTTATATTAGAAGTGCCAGACATGACTCCTACATCATCTGAAGGTTATATTAGAAGTGACAGACATGACTCTTGCATCATCTTAAGTTATAGTGGCGTTCATAAACACACAAACGTATTAAAGTGTTCCAGTGTGTGGGGAAAAAATCTGAGCATCGACTCCCTGACGATATCTTGGCAAATCTAATCACCATTTTTGTTATTGTTATCAGTATTGTGAGTTAGAGTGGAACACAGTGATCACATCATGCTTGCATGATAGTGTTTCTTTTGTATATTACATTGTGTTTGATTATGATAGTTCAACGTTGGTAATATACCAGCGACACGATGGATAATGGCAAGTGTAGCATAATGCTGTCCATTATTGGTGAAGCTCACTGTGTGAGCGAGACGTTGTTAGTGAAGAATGTCGTTACACTGCGTCTGCAGCAGGAGGAGTTGGCCTCAGTTTTGGACTGTGTTGGCGACAATTTTAGACTGTGTTGGCGACAATTTTAGACTGTGTTGGCGACAATTTTAGACTGTGTTGGCGACAATTTTAGACTGTGTTGGCGACAATTTTAGACTGTGTTGGCGACAATTTTAGACTGTGTTGGCGACAATTTTAGACTGTGTTGGCGACAATTTTAGACTGTGTTGGCGACAATTTTAGACTGTGTTGGCGACAATTTTAGCCAGTGTTGGCGTTAGTTTTAGCCATTGTTGGCGCCAGGGTTGGCGTCAGTTTTAGCCAGTGTTGGCGTCAGTTTTAGCCAGTGTTGGCGTCAGTTTTAGCCAGTGTTGGAGTCAGTTTTAGCCAGTGTTGGCGTCAGTTTTAGCCAGTGTTGGCGTCAATCTGCCATTTTTACTGAACAAATTTAGAAAATTTAAATAGTTTTTTTTTTCCATGATAAATTTTGAGTGATGTGATCGACATTAAAACCTAAATGACAGAAACCTGGAAGTTAAACTTCTGAAGTTTAAACTTAGAATGTGGGAATATTTTGGGTTACTGGTCTCTGCAACATTTGGGATTCTTTATTGAGGAAACGTTTCGCCAGCCATTGGCTTCATCAGTCCAATACAGAGAATAACAGTGGGAAATGGGGAGGAGATTGAGGTAATCAGTCCCTCAGCCTGGAGTCTATGTAATTAGTCCATCGATTTTCAAAATATTGAGGGACTGATTACCTCAGTCCTTCTGATCTTCACCATTCTTCCTTGTACTGGACTGATGAAGCCACTGTGAGGCGAAACGTTTCCTCAATAAAGATACCCAAGTGTTGTACATTGTCTAATTTATTAACTTGTCGGTTCTCTGAACCATTCACCTATATTACTGGTTCATCTTACTGGAAGACTGTGTAGCAGCCAATATGTAAATTAGATGATACAGGCAGTAAAATATACTCTCCTTCACCTCTGGTGCCTCGCCACATACACTGTCGTCTGTATATCATTTTTATATTGTGTAAGCCTCTTATAAGTTACTTATGTCACCTCTAACACCCTCTTGACCTTATCATTCCACCAGTCATTCCATTTCCCACCCTGGCTCTCTCACCTCCCAAGCGAGTTCAAGCCCCACCCGTACCGTGGTTTGTAGTCGTGTCCTTACGATCTCGTGATTCAACTTCCCTCTGCTACACAATGTATGTACAACTGTATTCTTAAGGTACACGTATAATAACATGTTCATTTTTCCACTATAATCTACCTTGTCCATAATTACTGTCGCATTTGCTTTGTCTGCTTTCGTAAGGTGAAGTCCAGGATCTTCCCTTAATTCATGGTATAACTTAACAAATCTTTGATGACAATTGTTGTTGTAGAGGTGTGAGCTTCGCTCACACCTCTACAACACATGTTATTATAAGACTTAAAGGCTTAAATCAACCAGGTTTTCTTGGTCGTCATTAGTACTTGTTGTGTTATGTTGAAAATGGTACAGAATACCGAGAAGTTGATGAGTAAGACGCATGGGTAGCAGTAAGACGCATGGGTAGCAGTAAGACGCATGGGTAGCAGTAAGACGCATGGGTAGCAGTAAGACGCATGGGTAGCAGTAAGACGCATGGGTAGCAGTAAGACGCATGGGTAGCAGTAAGACGCATGGGTAGCAGTAAGACGCATGGGCAGCAGTTGGGTATTGTTTTTGTTGAACGGTTTCAGTCAAATACAGAGGCATCAGGTGTAGTGGTGAAATGAAGATGATGTAACCAGTCCATTAACCTATGAGAAATAGTATTTGAGGTGGTCAGTCCCTCAGCCTGATGAAGCTTCAGGTTCATATCGTCCCAGACCATGAAGCTGAACTCTCCTCCAAGCTGAGGGACTCACCATCTCAAATACTATTTCTCTACGGTTGATGGACTAATTACATTATCTTCATTTCACTATTACACCCAGTGCTTCTGTATTTGACTGAAGAAGCCTACTATGTAGGCGAGCCTGGCCCATGGCCAGGCTCAGAGAGTAGATACTCTCGAAACTCTTCAAAGGTATATCAAAGGAAAAGTTTCAACAATATAGATACCGAACAGTTGTGCAATGCACAAGTGTTAATCATCAACTTGTACTCTCTATCCCACACCTTTCTTTTAATAATTGCCTGTACCAATGTCCACTTTAGTTCATTTATTTTCACTTCTCACTTACCCACTTTAATCCATCTACCTTGTACAGTAACTGCCACTTAATAATCATCAGTGGCCACATGTAACTAGTTCATTAACAGTGCAACTTGTTCAGCTGGCCCAGTCCTGGACCCATTATGTACCTCTGTAATCTTTTGATTACCACCCACACCATGGGTATGGTGTGACTACCACCCACACCATGGTTATGGTGTGACTACCACCCACAGCATGGTTATGGTGTGACTACCACCCACACCATGGGTATGGTGTGATTACCACCCACACCATGGTTATGGTGTGACTACCACCCACAGCATGGGTATGGTGTGACTACCACCCACAGCATGGGTATGGTGTGACTACCACCCACAGCATGGGTATGGTGTGACTACCACCCACAGCATGGGTATGGTGTGACTACCACCCACACCATGGGTATGCTGTGACTACCACCCACACCATGGGTATGGTGACTACCACCCACAGCATGGGTATGGTGTGACTACCACCCACAGCATGGTTATGGTGTGACTACCACCCACAGCATGGGTATGGTGTGACTACCACCCACAGCATGGGTATGGTGTGACTACCACCCACAGCATGGGTATGGTGTGACTACCACCCACACCATGGGTATGGTGTGACTACCACCCACACCATGGTTATGGTGTGACTACCACCCACAGCATGGGTATGGTGTGACTACCACCCACAGCATGGGTATGGTGTGACTACCACCCACAGCATGGGTATGGTGTGACTACCACCCACACCATGGTTATGGTGTGACTACCACCCACACCATGGTTATGGTGTGACTACCACCCACACCATGGGTATGGTGTGACTACCACCCACACCATGGTTATGGTGTGACTACCACCCACAGCATGGGTATGGTGTGACTACCACCCACAGCATGGGTATGGTGTGACTACCACCCACAGCATGGGTATGGTGTGACTACCACCCACAGCATGGGTATGGTGTGACTACCACCCACACCATGGGTATGCTGTGACTACCACCCACACCATGGGTATGGTGACTACCACCCACAGCATGGGTATGGTGTGACTACCACCCACAGCATGGTTATGGTGTGACTACCACCCACAGCATGGGTATGGTGTGACTACCACCCACAGCATGGGTATGGTGTGACTACCACCCACAGCATGGGTATGGTGTGACTACCACCCACACCATGGGTATGGTGTGACTACCACCCACACCATGGTTATGGTGTGACTACCACCCACAGCATGGGTATGGTGTGACTACCACCCACAGCATGGGTATGGTGTGACTACCACCCACAGCATGGGTATGGTGTGACTACCACCCACAGCATGGGTATGGTGTGACTACCACCCACACCATGGGTATGCTGTGACTACCACCCACACCATGGGTATGGTGACTACCACCCACAGCATGGGTATGGTGTGACTACCACCCACAGCATGGTTATGGTGTGACTACCACCCACAGCATGGGTATGGTGTGACTACCACCCACAGCATGGGTATGGTGTGACTACCACCCACACCATGGGTATGCTGTGACTACCACCCACACCATGGGTATGCTGTGACTACCACCCACAGCATGGGTATGGTGTGACTACCACCCACAGCATGGGTATGGTGTGACTACCACCCACAGCATGGGTATGGTGTTACTACCACCCACAGCATGGGTATGGTGTGACTACCACCCACAGCATGGGTATGGTGTGACTACCACCCACACCATGGGTATGCTGTGACTACCACCCACACCATGGGTATGGTGTGACTACCACCCACAGCATGGTTATGGTGTGACTACCACCCACAGCATGGTTATGGTGTGACTACCACCCACAGCATGGTTATGGTGTGACTACCACCCACAGCATGGTTGTGGTGTGACTACCACCCACAGCATGGGTATGGTGTGACTACCACCCACAGCATGGTTATGGTGTGACTACCACCCACAGCATGGGTATGGTGTGACTACCACCCACAGCATGGGTATGGTGTGACTACCACCCACAGCATGGGTATGGTGTGACTACCACCCACACCATGGTTATGGTGTGACTACCACCCACACCATGGTTATGGTGTGACTACCACCCACAGCATGGTTATGGTGTGACTACCACCCACAGCATGGTTAATGGTGTGACTACCACCCACAGCATGGTTATGGTGTGACTACCACCCACAGCATGGTTATGGTGTGACTACCACCCACAGCATGGGTATGGTGACTACCACCCACACCATGGGTATGGTGACTACCACCCACAGCATGGGTATGGTGTGACTACCACCCACAGCATGGTTATGGTGTGACTACCACCCACAGCATGGTTATGGTGTGACTACCACCCACAGCATGGGTATGGTGTGACTACCACCCACAGCATGGGTATGGTGTGACTACCACCCACACCATGGGTATGCTGTGACTACCACCCACACCATGGGTATGGTGTGACTACCACCCACAGCATGGTTATGGTGTGACTACCACCCACAGCATGGTTATGGTGTGACTACCACCCACAGCATGGGTATGGTGTGACTACCACCCACAGCATGGGTATGGTGTGACTACCACCCACAGCATGGGTATGGTGTGACTACTACCCATAGCATGGGTATGGTGTGACTACCACCCATAGCATGGGTATGGTGTGACTACCACCCACAGCATGGGTATGAGGTGCATAATAAAGATGTTAAACTAACTAAAACACTGTTTGTGCCTTTAAAAACATGCACATCCAGAAGTCTTCCCAACAATACATAATCTGGCAGACTGTTGTCGATACGCACTTCGTCAGATTTCATATATACTAATTGTTTAATCCTCGTTTTCTAAATTAAGTATTACTTATTACGAAACTTGTTTTATTTATATATAATTAAGTTAGATGTCCCAGTTATCATTTACCCCCATAGTACTTCTGACTTATCTACTATGCCCTTCAGAACAATCTCTCCCGGATTAGAATTTAGATCACTCACAATTATTCTTTGGCATAGTTCAAACCTCACTCAACACCTGCTTAACATCTCTCTTTCTGTTTTATATAGGGGTTTACAAGGTTAGGTTTAGGGTTCTTAAGTATATTTACAAACTTAGAGTTGTTACCTACATCAGATCATTTGAAAGTCTTTTTATTAACAAATATACAGATAGAGAACAAGATTAAGCTGGAGAAACAAGATTAAGCTGGAGAAACAAGATTAAGCTGGTGAAACAAGATTAAGCTGGTGAAACAAGATTAAGCTGGTGAAACAAGATTAAGCTGGAGAAACAAGATTAAGCTGGAGAAACAAGATTAAGCTGGTGAAACAAGATTAAGCTGGTGAAACAAGATTAAGCTGGAGAAACAAGATTAAGCTGAGAAACAAGATTAAGCTGGTGAAACAAGATTAAGCTGGTGAAACAAGATTAAGCTGGTGAAACAAGATTAAGCTGGAGAAACAAGATTAAGCTGGAGAAACAAGATTAAGCTGGTGAAACAAGATTAAGCTGGTGAAACAAGATTAAGCTGGAGAAACAAGATTAAGCTGGAGAAACAAGATTAAGCTGGTGAAACAAGATTAAGCTGGTGAAACAAGATTAAGCTGGTGAAACAAGATTAAGCTGGGAACAAGATTAGCTGGTGAAACAAGATTAAGCTGGTGAAACAAGATTAAGCTGGTGAAACAAGATTAAGCTGGAGAAACAAGATTAAGCTGGAGAAACAAGATTAAGCTGGAGAAACAAGATTAAGCTGGTGAAACAAGATTAAGCTGGTGAAACAAGATTAAGCTGGTGAAACAAGATTAAGCTGGTGAAACAAGATTAAGCTGGAGAAACAAGATTAAGCTGGAGAAACAAGATTAAGCTGGAGAAACAAGATTAAGCTGGTGAAACAAGATTAAGCTGGTGAAACAAGATTAAGCTGGAGTCATCTGTGGGCCAACGATTTCTTTTGGTCAACTGACTTTATTTCGTTGAACTCGTTATGCTGTCATCCTGGGAATAAATGATCCCAGATGAAATATTCTGGAGAAGGTTACAGCCATGGTGTACTTGATGTTTGCTGCCCGTCTTGTTGTATAGAAGCTCACTTCTCGCTGTCCACGGAGTGGAGCCAAGTGTGGTATCTCGTCAAGGTTGGCCTTGTACATAACAGTAAGGCCGTCCACATCCCTCCGGTGTTGAAGGCGCCGCTGAAATGACAGATCTGTTCGGGTTGGGTCCAGGCGAGAGATGAGTTGTCTTGCTCTGTTATTTATTCTGTCAAGAAGTCGCATATGAGACTGGGGGGGGGGAGATGAGAAAGTGGAGCATACTCAGGGTGAGCATACTCAGGGTGTGAGCATACTCAGGGTGTGAGCATACTCAGGGTGTGAGCATACTCAGGGTGTGAGCATACTCAGGGTGTGAGCATACTCAGGGTGTGAGCATACTTGCACCTCGTACATAATATTACAACCTCTACTGTCGAGCAGATGCTGTATGCTTCCTAGCTGCTGTGTTTGCAAGATTTACAAAGTGATTCTTGATAGTTTGGAGTCAAATTTCACCCCAACTATATCAACATTCTCTCCTCAGGTGTATAAACACTTACTAACTCACTTCTCACATCCAACTTTTATTCTAATCAACAACATTCCTTTCCAAAGTTGGTCATTAAATATTACTGCTTCACCTTCTTTAGCACTAGTTGTCTGGGACACACCTCATTTAACACCATTTACTCCTTCCCACTAAAATTCTCCCTCATTTTTTAGCTTTATTCTGCCAGATGCCAGAACATCCAGCTGCTTCTCATAACAATAATAACCAATCATTTTTCCTCAGTCTTACTACACGCACACACGCGCACGCACGCGCACGCACCCGCGCGCACACACACACACACACACACACACAAGCTTGAAAATTTCCCTTATTTCTATTAATAATTGACACAGAAGATATTATATATATATATATATATATATATATATATATATATATATATATATATATATATATATATATATATTTTATTTATTTGTATATTTATGTAGTTCTTATTTCTACATATAGTTGATGGATGAAGAGACATGTGTATGACGTAACAAATACTTGGTACAGCTGCCAGCACTGGTCACCACTCACTCTCTAACTTACCTCTTTCAGTCATCTGGAAGTTTGTAATAATGTTGATAGAATTACCGACAACGTTTCGCTCTTCATTAGCGAAACGTTGCCACAATAAAAATGTCCCATTAGTTGTACATGTGTCGTTTTACCTAACAAATTGAAATTTATTAAACCGTGCAATTGCTTAGCAGGTTACTATTTAGTTATAGATTGGTATGGTAATAAATATAAGGGGTGAGGGCAGGAAAGCCACCCTGGACAGTGTCACAGTGTCTTAGGGAAGCCACCCTGGACAGTGTCAGACAGTGTCTTAGGGAAGCCACCCTGGACAGTGTCAGGCAGTGTCTTAGGGAAGCCACCCTGGACAGTGTCAGGCAGTGTCTTAGGGAAGCCACCCTGGACAGTGTCTTAGGGAAGCCACCCTGGACAGTGTCTTAGGGAAGCCACCCTGGACAGTGTCTTAGGGAAGCCACCCTGGACAGTGTCAGGCAGTGTCTTAGGGAAGCCACCCTGGACAGTGTCAGGCAGTGTCTTAGGGAAGCCACCCTGGACAGTGTCAGTGTCTTAGGAAGCCACCTTGGACAGTGTCAGTGTCTTAGGGAAGCCACCCTGGACAGTGTCAGGCAGTGTCTTAGGGAAGCCACCCTGGACAGTGTCTTAGGGAAACCTGGACAGTTCCCCTGGACAGTGTCTTAGGGAAGCCACCCTGGACAGTGTCTTAGGGAAGCCACCCTGGACAGTGTCTTAGGGAAGCCACCCTGGACAGTGTCTTAGGAAGCCACCCTGGACAGTGTCTTGGAAGCCACCCTGGACAGTGTCTTAGGGAAGCCACCCTGGACAGTGTCTTAGGGAAGCCACCCTGGACAGTGTCTTAGGGAAGCCACCCTGGACAGTGTCTTAGGGAAGCCACCCTGGACAGTGTCTTAGGGAAGCCACCCTGGACAGTGTCTTAGGGAAGCCACCCTGGACAGTGTCTTAGGGAAGCCACCCTGGACAGTGTCAGACAGTGTCTTAGGGAAGCCACCCTGGACAGTGTCAACGCAGGAAGCCACCCTGGACAGTGTCTTAGGGAAGCCACCCTGGACAGTGTCTTAGGAACCACCTGACAGTGTCTTAGGGAAGCCACCCTGACAGTGTCGACAGTGTCTTAGGGAAGCCACCCTGGACAGTGTCTTAGGGAAGCCACCTGGACAGTGTCAGACATGTCTTAGGGAAGCCACCCTGGACAGTGTCAGACAGTGTCTTAGGGAAGCCATCCTGGACAGTGTCTTAGGAAGCCATCCTGGACAGTGTCAGACAGTGTCTTAGGGAAGCCACCCTGACAGTGTCTTAGAGCACTGACAGTGTCTTAGGGAAGCCACCCTGGACAGTGTCAGACAGTGTCTTAGGAAGCCACCCTGGACAGTGTCTTGGAAGCCACCTGGACAGTGTCTTAGGAAGCCACCCTGGACAGTGTCTTAGGAAGCCACCCTGACAGTGTTAGGAAGCCTGGAAGCACTGGAAGTCCGGCAGTGTCTTAGGACCACCCTGCTGCAGTGTCTTGAAGCCACCTCTGCAGTGTCTTAGGGAAGCCACCCTGGACAGTGTCTTAGGGAAGCCACCTGGACAGTGTCTTGGGAAGCCACCCTGGACAGTGTCTTAGGAAGCCACCTGGACAGTGTCTTAGGAAGCCACCCTGGCAGTGTCTTGGGAAGCCACCCTGGACAGTTGCAGGCAGTGTCTTGGAAGCCACCCTGACAGTGTCTTAGGAAGCCACCTGGACAGTGTCTTGGGAAGCCACCGAAGCTTGACACCCTGGACAGTGTCTTACGGAAGCCACCCTGACAGTGTCTTAGGAAGCCACCTGGACAGTGTCTGGAAGCACCTGACAGTGTCTTAGGAAGCCACCCTGGACAGTGTCAGGCAGTGTCTTAGGAAGCCACCTGGACAGTGTCAGGCAGTGTCTTAGGAAGCCACCCTGACAGTGTCAAGCAGTGTCTTAGGAAGCCACCCTGGACAGTGTCTTAGGAAGCCACCTGGACAGTGTCTGGAAGCCACCTGACAGTGTCTTAGGAAGCCACCCTGGACAGTGTCTTAGGAAGCCACCGACAGTGTCAGACAGTGTCTTAGGAAGCCACCTGGACAGTGTCAGACAGTGTCTTAGGGAAGCCATCCTGGACAGTGTCAGACAGTGTCTTAGGGAAGCCACCCTGGACAGTGTCAGGCAGTGTCTTAGGGAAGCCACCCTGGACAGTGTCAGGCAGTGTCTTAGGGAAGCCACCCTGGACAGTGTCAGACAGTGTCTTAGGGAAGCCACCCTGGACAGTGTCAGGCAGTATCTTAGGGAAGCCACCCTGGACAGTGTCAGGCAGTGTCTTAGGGAAGCCACCCTGGACAGTGTCAGACAGTGTCTTGGGGAAGCCACCCTGGACAGTGTCTTAGGGAAGCCACCCTGGACAGTGTCTTAGGAAGCCACCCTGGACAGTGTCAGACAGTGTCTTAGGGAAGCCACCCTGGACAGTGTCAGGCAGTGTCTTAGGAAGCCACCCTGGACAGTGTCAGTGTCTTAGGGAAGCCACCCTGGACAGTGTCAGGCAGTGTCTTAGGGAAGCCACCCTGGACAGTGTCAGGCAGTGTCTTAGGGAAGCCACCCTGGACAGTGTCAAGCAGTGTCTTAGGGAAGCCACCCTGGACAGTGTCTTAGGGAAGCCACCCTGGACAGTGTCTTAGGAAGCCACCCTGGACAGTGTCTTAGGGAAGCCACCCTGGACAGTGTCAGACAGTGTCTTAGGGAAGCCACCCTGGACAGTGTCTTAGGGAAGCCACCTTGGACAGTGTCTTAGGGAAGCCACCCTGGACAGTGTCTTAGGGAAGCCACCCTGGACAGTGTCTTAGGGAAGCCACCCTGGACAGTGTCACAGTGTCTTAGGGAAGCCACCCTGGACAGTGTCAGGCAGTGTCTTAGGGAAGCCACCCTGGACAGTGTCAGTGTCTTAGGGAAGCCACCTGGACAGTGTCAGGCAGTGTCTTAGGGAAGCCACCCTGGACAGTGTCAAGCAGTGTCTTAGGGAAGCCACCCTGGACAGTGTCTTAGGGAAGCCACCCTGGACAGTGTCTTAGGGAAGCCACCCTGGACAGTGTCTTAGGGAAGCCACCCTGGACAGTGTCAGACAGTGTCTTAGGGAAGCCACCCTGGACAGTGTCAGACAGTGTCTTAGGGAAGCCACCTTGGACAGTGTCTTAGGGAAGCCACCTTGGACAGTGTCTTAGGGAAGCCACCCTGGACAGTGTCTTAGGGAAGCCACCCTGGACAGTGTCAGATAGTGTCTTAGGGAAGCCATCCTGGACAGTGTCAGACAGTGTCTTAGGGAAGCCATCCTGGACAGTGTCAGACAGTGTCTTAGGGAAGCCATCCTGGACAGTGTCAGACAGTGTCTTAGGGAAGCCATCCTGGACAGTGTCAGACAGTGTCTTAGGGAAGCCACCCTGGACAGTGTCAGACAGTGTCTTAGGGAAGCCACCCTTGACAGTGTCAGACAGTGTCTTAGGGAAGCCACCCTGGACAGTGTCAGTGTCTTAGGGAAGCCATCCTGGACAGTATCAGACAGTGTCTTAGGGAAGCCATCCTGGACAGTGTCAGGGACCAAGTGTCTTAGGGAAGCCATCCTGGACAGTGTCAGACAGGTTCTTAGGGAAGCCATCCTGGACAGTGTCAGACAGTGTCTTAGGAAGCCATCCTGGACAGTGTCACAGTGTCTTAGGGAAGCCATCCTGGACAGTGTCAGACAGTGTCTTAGGGAAGCCACCCTGGACAGTGTCAGACAGTGTCTTAGGGAAGCCACCCTGGACAGTGTCAGACAGTGTCTTAGGGAAGCCATCCTGGACAGTGTCAGACAGTGTCTTAGGGAAGCCATCCTGGACAGTGTCAGACAGTGTCTTAGGGAAGCCATCCTGGACAGTGTCAGACAGTGTCTTAGGGAAGCCATCCTGGACAGTGTCAGACAGTGTCTTAGGGAAGCCACCCTGGACAGTGTCTTAGGGAAGCCACCCTGGACAGTGTCTTAGGGAAGCCACCCTGGACAGTGTCTTAGGGAAGCCACCCTGGACAGTGTCTTAGGGAAGCCACCCTGGACAGTGTCTTAGGGAAGCCACCCTGGACAGTGTCTTAGGGAAGCCACCCTGGACAGTGTCTTAGGGAAGCCACCCTGGACAGTGTCTTAGGGAAGCCACCCTGGACAGTGTCTTAGGGAAGCTGAAGAATCAAATGCTGATAAACAGCAAGTGGATAAGATACGTTGATGATACACTGTACCTGTGTACCCAGTACACAGTACCTGTGTACCCAGTACACTACCTGTGTACACAGTACCTGTGTACCCAGTACACAGTACCTGTGTACCCAGTACACAGTACCTGTGTACCCAGTACACAGTACCTGTGTACCCAGTACACAGTACCTGTGTACCCAGTACACAGTACCTGTGTACCCAGTACACAGTACCTGTGTACACAGTACCTGTGTACACAGTACCTGTGTACACAGTACCTGTGTACACAGTACCTGTGTACCCAGTACACAGTACCTGTGTACCCAGTACACAGTACCTGTGTACCCAGTACACAGTACCTGTGTACCCAGTACACAGTACCTGTGTACCCAGTACACTACCTGTGTACACAGTACCTGTGTACTGTGCATCATCAACGAATAACCTTGTCTCTCTTAAGAGGTTCATTAATGAAAGTGCGCCTAGCTATTATTTGGGTTCACATTATAAAATAGAACGGCGCCTTTTAAGTCGCAATTAGAGTACATTGGAGGTTCACAAGTGTACTTACGTGCTAAGATTTATTCTAGCCAGCACAAAGCTGTTAAAGAAAGCATGGGATGTATTCGTGAAAGCACTTTCAGGTTTGCATGAGCCAGTGTCTTGATAAGATAGTAATCAGTCATGAGGCTTCACTCACAACACGTACTGCAGTTCACTCACAACACGTACTGCAGTTCACTTACAACACGTACTGCAGTTCACTCACAACACGTACTGCAGTTCACTCACAACACGTACTGCAGTTCACTCACAACACGTACTGCAGTTCACTCACAACACGTACTGCAGTTCACTCAACCTTCACTCACAACACGTACTGCAGTTCACTCAACCTTCACTCACAACACGTACTGGAGTTCACACACAATACGTACTGCAGTTCACTCACAACCTTCACTCACAACACGTACTGCAGTTCACTCAACCTTCACTCACAACACGTACTGCAGCTCACTCACAACCTTCACTCACAACACGTACTGCAGTTCACTCACAACACGTACTGCAGTTCACTCACAACACGTACTGCAGTTCACTCACAACACGTACTGCAGTTCACTCACAACACGTACTGCAGTTCACTCACAACACGTACTGCAGTTCACTCACAACACGTACTGCAGTTCACTCACAACACGTACTGCAGTTCACTCACAACACGTACTGCAGTTCACTCACAACACGTACTGCAGTTCACTCACAACACGTACTGCAGTTCACTCACAACACGTACTGCAGTTCACTCATTACTCACTCACAACACGTACTGCAGTTCACTCACAACACGTACTGCAGTTCACTCACAACACGTACTGCAGTTCACTCACAACACGTACTGCAGTTCACTCACAACACGTACTGCAGTTCACTCACAACACGTACTGCAGTTCACTCACAACACGTACTGCAGTTCACTCACAACACGTACTGCAGTTCACCACAGCTGCGTTCACTCACAACACGTACTGCAGTTCACTCACAACACGTACTGCAGTTCACTCACAACACGTACTGCAGTTCACCACAACTTCACCACAACACGTACTGCAGTTCACTCACATTTCAACACGTACTGCAGTTCACTCACAACGTACTGCAGTTCACTCACAACGCTTTCACTCACAACACGTACTGCAGTTCACACAACACGTACTGCAGTTCACTCACAACACGTACTGCAGTTCACTCACACACGTACTGCAGTTCACTCACAACACGTACTGCAGTTCACCACACTTTCAAACACGTACTGCAGTTCACTCACAACCTATCATCACCACAACACGTACTGCAGTTCACTCACAACACGTACTGCAGTTCACTCACAACACGTACTGCAGTTCACCACAACACGTACTGCAGTTCACTCACAACACGTACTGCAGTTCCCACAACACGTACTGCAGTTCACACCACTTACGTACTGCAGTTCACACCACAACAGTCTGCAGTTCACTCCACACTACAACGAACTTCAGTTCACTCACAACACGTACGCAGTTTCACACCTCACACACTTGCTGTTCACACGAAGTCTTCATCCTCACACTTGTGCACAGTTTCACACACGTACATTTCTTCACACTCACACTGTCTGTTCAACGAGGTTTCCACACCTCCTCACACTTGTGTCAACGAGTTCTCTACACTCTCCACACTTGTGTCAACGAGTTTCTACACCTCCCACACTTGTGTTCAACGAGTTACACTCATCACTCCAACGACGAGTTCTACACACACGTTGCAACGAGTTCTACACCTACACTTGTTGTACGAGTTCACCCACACTTGTGTTCAACAAGTTCTTCACCTCCCACACTTGTTGTTCAACAGAGTCTCATTACACCTCCCACACGTACGAGTTCACACCTCCACATCTTGTTCAACGAGTTTCACCTCACCACGACGAGTTCTCACACCTCCACATTGTTGTTCAACGAGTTTTCACACTCCACACTTGTGTTCAACGAGAGTTCCTCCACACTGTCGGTTCACCACACTTGTTTTCAACGAGAGTTTCACACACTCTCCACACTTGTTGTTCAACGAGTTTCTCACACCTCCCACACTTGTTGTTCAACGAGAGTTTCTCACACCTCCCACACTTGTTGTTCAACGAGTTTCTTACACCTCCCACACTTGTTGTTCAACGAGAGTTTCTCACACCTCCCACACTTGTTGTTCAACGAGTTTCTTACACCTCCCACACTTGTTGTTCAACGAGAGTTTCTTACACCTCCCACACTTGTTGTTCAACGAAGGTTTCTTACACCTCCCACACTTGTTGTTCAACGAGAGTTTCTCACCTCCCACACTTGTTGTTCAACGAGTTTCTTACACCTCCACACTTGTTGTTCAACGAGAGTTTCTACACTCTCCACACTTGTTGTTCAACGAGGTTTCTTACACCTCCACACTTGTTGTTCAACGAGAGTTTCTTAACCTCCACACTTGTTGTTCAACGCAAGGTTCTACACCTCCACACTTGCGTTCACGAAGTTTACACTCCACACTTGTTCAACAGAAGGTTTACACTCCACACGTTGAACGAGTTCATACAGTCACACATGCTGTTACACGAGGTTCTACCTCATTGTGTTCAGCAGGTACACTACCATGCTGTTCAGCAGGTTTCTACACTCCACATTGTTGTTCAACAAGGTTTCATACTCCACATTGCGTTACCTAGCAAGGTTCTACTCCATGCACGTTCACCAGCACTTGTGTTAACGAGTTCCACTACCTTGTTCACAGGTTTACCATCCACTTGTTTCAAGCAAGGTTACACGTACCATCGTTACCAGCAGGTCACAGTACCATTTCGTTACCAGCAGGTACAGTACCACTGTGTTCCCGCAGAGGTACACTACCACTTGTGTTCACAGAGGTCACAGTACCATGCTGTTCCCACAAGAGTTACAGTACCATTGCGTTCCAACAGAGTCAGTACCATGCGTTACCAGCAAGGTACAGTCCTGACGTTATCAGCAAGGTACAGTACCATGCGTTACCAGCAAGGTACATACCATGCGTTACCAGCAAGGTACAGTACCATGCGTTACCAGCAAGGTACAGTACCATGGTTACATTAGCCTGGCAAGGTACAGTACCATGCGTTACCAGCAAGGTACAGTACCATGCGTTACCAGCAAGGTACAGTACCATGCGTTACCAGCAAGGTACAGTACCATGCGTTACCAGCAAGGTACAGTACCATGCGTTACCAGCAAGGTACAGTACCATGCGTTACCAGCAAGGTACAGTACCATGCGTTACCAGCAAGGTACAGTACCATGCGTTACCAGCAAGGTACAGTACCATGCGTTACCAGCAAGGTACAGTACCATGCGTTACCAGCAGGTACAGTACCATGCGTTACCAGCAAGGTACAGTACCATGCGTTACCAGCAAGGTACAGTACCATGCGTTACCAGCAAGGTACAGTACCATGCGTTACCAGCAAGGTACAGTACCATGCGTTACCAGCAAGGTACAGTACCATGCGTTACCAGCAAGGTACAGTACCATGCGTTACCAGCAAGGTACAGTACCATGCGTTACCAGCAAGGTACAGTACCATGCGTTACCAGCAAGGTACAGTACCATGCGTTACCAGCAAGGTACAGTACCATGCGTTACCAGCAAGGTACAGTACCATGTTACAGAGGTACAGTACCAGGTACCAGCAAGGTACAGTATTATGCGTTACCAGCAAGGTACAGTACCATGCGTTACCAGCAAGGTACAGTACCATGCGTTACCAGCAAGGTACAATAGATAAGACAAATATGCAACACCTGGGTATCTAGTAAGGGAACGTTTCGCCACACTGGCTTCTTCAGTCCTATACAATGAAGCATGGTGTTGCACTTGTCTTATTTATCAATTTATCGGTTCTGTGATCCATTTATCCACATTATGGTACTGACTAAGGTACACCAGTCGAGTACAGAAACGTTGGCAGAAGCAACACTGATGTGAAGATGATGTAATCCATGGTGCTTACTCTTCTGTACCATTGTGTTGCAACCTTACTGTTCTGTACCATTGTGTTGCAACCTTACTGTTCTGTACCATTGTGTTGCAACCTTACTGTTCTGTACCATTGTGTTGCAACCTTACTGTTCTGTACCATTGTGTTGCAACCTTACTGTTCTGTACCATTGTGTTGCAACCTACTTTCGACATTGTGTTCACCTTACTGTTCTGTACCATTGTGTTGCAACCTTACTCTTCTGTACCATTGTGTTGCAACCTTACTCTTCTGTACCATTGTGTTGCAACCTTACTCTTCTGTACCATTGTGTTGCAACCTTACTCTTCTGTACCATTGTGTTGCAACCTTACTCTTCTGTACCATTGTGTTGCAACCTTACTCTTCTGTACCATTGTGTTGCAACCTTACTCTTCTGTACCATTGTGTTGCAACCTTACTCTTCTGTACCATTGTGTTGCAACCTTACTCTTCTGTAACATTGTGTTGCAACCTTACTCTTCTGTAACATTGTGTTGCAACCTTACTGTGCTGTACAATTGTGTTGCAACCTTACTCTTCTTTACCATTGTGTTGCAACCTTACTCTTCTGTACCATTGTGTTGCAACCTTACTCTTCTGTACCATTGTGTTCCAACCTTACTCTTCTGTACCATTGTGTTGCAACCTTACTCTTCTGTACCATTGTGTTGCAACCTTACTGTTCTGTACCATTGTGTTGCAACCTTACTCTTCTGTACCATTGTGTTGCAACACAATGTTGGTACAGAAGAAGTCTACTGTGTAGGCGAAACGTTTCTGAATAAAGATACCTAAGTGTTGCACATGTCTCGCCAATCTTCAATTATATTTTAAGGATCTAAGGTGTCGCTCCTCTGCAATAATTGTTTATTTTACAATATTAATTTTTTATATTTTTTATATAAATTACTGAGAGATTTTATTATTAATTTTTTTTTAACTCGTAATAAATCGTTTGAAAATGACCCCAATGGAAATAAGTCACTTTGACTTTTTTGTGTTATTTTAGTTCACACACATATTAAACTATGTATGATAATTGTACTTATGTGTAACTATACCTAAATAAACTTACTTCCGTCTGGCCCTGGTCATTGGTCAATATTCTCTCTTGTTTTTGGGGTCAAAACAGATATTGGGACTTGTATATGAAACTGTTGTGTCACTTTGTGAGTTCATTTAGCGTAAATTTCCTCACAAACTCTACGAATTAAGTTGTACCTGTGTACGGAGCCTTACCTAGGTCTTCCTTGTACCACTGTACGGAGCCTTACCTAGGCCTTCCTTGTACCACTGTACGGAGCCTTACCTAGGCCTTCCTTGTACCACTGTACGGAACCTTACCTAGGCCTTCCTTGTACCACTGTACGGAGCCTTGCCTTTTTACCACTGTAGAGCCTACCTAGGCCTTCCTTGTACCACTGTACGGAGCCTTACCTAGGCCTTCCTTGTAGGTTTACTGCTTTGACGAAAGGTACACTTGTGTGTGTGTGTGTGTGTGTGTGTGTGTGTGTGTGTGTGTGTGTGTGTAGGGGTACACCTGCATGCAAGTATGGGAACTTTTATTGCATAAACAGTTGAACTGACATTATGGTTTCAGTGCTCATTGAATTGTAAAAAAAAAAAAATATTTTACCAATTTTACCAAAAAGCAGTTTTACGAGGCGCTAGGCACTAGGCACTAGGAGCCAATCACAGGTGCCAGTGAGCTCAGAAGATAGGTTCCTCCATGATGTCTTCCAGTGGCTCCTAAGACCACTTACTCAACAGTGTTTACATCACTTAACCTAAATTAAACATTGGTTTTCTGACTAGTCAAGTGTGTGTAACGAATGACATATACCAGAGTGACTACTAGTATGTGTATTGTGGAAGACTTGACTGGCGGTGACCTATGATGGGTCATTCCTGTGTGCTGGTGGTCACATATTAACGGTTGCACCGTGGTGTTGAGTTGTGACTGCAAGTAAACCAACAAGTGGACCACAATGTTTCTCAAGTGCTGTAAGAGAGACAGCAGTACCTGGAGTAAGTATAACCTGCCACTAATAATAATAATAATAATAATAATAATAATAATAATAGTGCCACTGTATGAGACGTGACTTTCTTTAAGAACTTTGTGAGGTAAGGTTGACCATTCCATTAATTTTGGGGAAATCTATAGTGTACATTTGTATGTGTGGTATGCAAAATGTGTTATATATATAATGTCGTGCCGAATAGGTAAAACGCTATTTTGGCTTATCTAGCAACGCTCTTCTTGCCGAATAAGGGAAGGGAAAATTTGTGTATGCAATAATTTCGCAAAAATCATTCTGAACGTAACGAAAAAAATATATTTCATTGTGTTTGTATATTATTAAATTATTGTAAACGTATCTAAAATATATTTAGTTGGGTTAGGCTAAATTAAATTGTGCTGTTATAATAAGGTGGTTAGGTAAGTTTTCTAAGTTTCTCTTGGTACAAAATTATAAATTTTTACATTAACATAAATAAAAAAATATATCTTTAAACGTATAAGAGAAAATTTTAGAAAGGACTTAATTTTAAATGAGTTCTTGCTAATTGACCAGTTTTACCTAATCGGAACGACATTATATATATATATATATATATATATATATATATATATATATATATATAAAATATGAATGCAAGACAAGCCACGGGGTGGAAATCTTTAGCTCAAGTACTTTCACACTTCTCAGTGCGTCATCAGGAGCTTTGCAATGTTGCAAGAGAGCAACTAAAGCAGGGAGAGAGTAGCGTACTGCGGATGTGTTACCGGCCACGGTTACCCTTAGAGTTGCTCTTGCAACATAGCAAAGCTCCTGATGACGCACTGAGAAGTGTGAAAGTACTTGAGCTAAAGATTTCCACCCCCCGTGGCTTGTCTTGCATAGTTAAGATCGCCCGTCTGCGATTGTTTGTAATATATGTATTGTATAATATGAGGTACACCTGTACACGTGCTCACATCATGAGGCAGTATATCAGTGCATTAAAGCAAGCAGACATGGTCAAGAGGTTCAATTGTTGTTCAGACCAGACATCAGAATTGGGAAAAATGTGATCTAAGTGAATTTGACCGTGGAATGATTGTTGATGCCAGACAGACGGGCTGGTTTGAGTATCTCGGATACTCTTGATCTCCTGGGATTTTATCTAGAGTTTACAGAAAATGGTGTCAAAAACACAGAGAGGTCAGAATGGCCAGACTGGTCCAGGGTGACAGTAACTCAAATAACCCCACGTTACAACAGTGTATGCAGAAAATCGTCTCTGAATGCACAACATATTGAACCTTGAAGTGGATGGGCTACAGCAACAGAAGACCTTACCGAGTTCCACGCTTATCAGCTAATATCGGGACACTGAGGCTACAGTGGGCACTGGCTCACCAAGACTGGACAGTTGAAGATTGGAAACACGTTACCTGGTCTATCTAATCGCGATTTCTGGTGCGACATGCAGGTGGTGGGGTCAGAAGTTGGCGTTACCCTTTGGGATGTGATGCAACAGGAGATTCATAACATGAAAGTGCAAATCTTTCAAAAAGATCAGTATCCTAAGAACATTAAAAGCTTGAAGCCACTTGTAAGTTACATTATAAAGTTATCAGCATGGAAGCCTTCATACTAATCACATGCGACTCTCACAAATTTTCGCCTAAATGACAATATTTAATTTTTTCCAGTTTCTTCCGAAAGAGCCAACTGGGACCTGTGGTCTTGAGAACACATGTTTCAGACACATGAAAGTACATTGTGTTGGTTTAACCTGTGATCAGAAAACACATTCTCCCATTATTGTACAGAAAATAATTTAATTAATAAAATTAGCACATGATAACTTACACTACCTGACATTAAGAGATTGTTTACCTTGAAGGAAACACATCAACACTACAAGTCTAAAAGTGACTACAAGATGTATTTTCCACTTATTGAACCCATACAACCTAAACCCATGACACCTTCCTTCCATACGTGACGTCACTCATTGAACACTTATTGTACCCATTCAACCTAAACCCATGACACCCTTCCATACGTGACGTCACTCATTGAACACTTATTGTACCCATTCAACCTAAACCCATGACACCTTCCTTCCATACGTGACGTCACTCATTGAACACTTATTGAACCCATACAACCTAAACCCATGACACCTTCCTTCCATACGTGACGTCACTCATTGAACACTTATTGAACCCATACAACCTAAACCCATGACACCCTTCCATACGTGACGTCACTCATTGAACACTTATTGTACCCATTCAACCTAAACCCATGAAACCTTCCTTCCATACGTGACGTCACTCATTGAACACTGGTGACGTTCACAATTGTTATATTTAAATCATAGGAAAGTGCAGCCAGTGAGGGTCATATAGTGCCTGTGGAATGGCAGGCATTCATATTCTATCCAATCAAAGGGAAGATAAATCCAGTACCTTGGATCAAGAGCCCCTCACCAGCATTAAGACAAAATAATACAATAAGGTAGAAATAATACTATACCAGTTGGAGATTACAATTGTCAAAATATGATTAAGATTCTGTATTAATGACAACAAGTTTGTTGTAAGTCTCCACCTGTCACACGGGAGACTGTCTCCACCTGTCACACGGGAGACTGTCTCCACCTGTCACACGGGAGACTGTCTCCACCTGTCAGGAGACTGTCTCCTGCACGGGAGACTGTCTCCACCTGTCACACGGGAGACTGTCTCCACCTGTCACACGGGAGACTGTCTCCACCTGTCACACGGGAGACTGTCTCCACCTGTCACACGGGAGACTGTCTCCACCTGTCACACGGGAGACTGTATCCACCTGTCACACGGGAGACTGTCTCCACCTGTCACACGGGAGACTGTCTCCACCTGTCACACGGGAGACTGTCTCCACCTGTCACACGGGAGACTGTCTCCACCTGTCACACGGGAGACTGTCTCCACCTGTCACACGGGAGACTGTCTCCACCTGTCACACGGGAGACTGTCTCCACCTGTCACACGGGAGACTGTCTCCACCTGTCACACGGGAGACTGTCTCCACCAGTCACACGGGAGACTGTCTCCACCTGTCACACGGGAGACTGTCTCCACCTGTCACACGGGAGACTGTCTCCACCGGTCACACGGTAACATAATCACGTCACCCACCTATGCAAATACTGACACGAATCTTACCCAACACACATTACACCAGCGTTGAAAGTTTGAAGCCGATCGAATAAGGCGTTCTCGAGTAATAAACGAAAATTTGTGAGAAAGCGTTTGAAAATGTTACTGAGAATGTTCCCAAAAATAGGAAAGTCTCTCCTCGTTAAACTTAAAAATACCATAAATCCGGATTTTTATTTTTTCCACTTTACTTTTTTCATTAACATTATATTTGGAGTTCTCCACAATCCTGTAAGAAAAAATATTCTGACTTCTTTAAAAAAATAATTTTAATGAAACTTGCAAAAAAAAGGAAACTGGCAACCACACAGCCCAAAATTTAATACAAATATACTTCCTTGTTGGATACACCAAAGTTTGAAGCTGAGCGGAAGAAGCATTCTCTTGTTATTATATGGGAAACAATTTAATATAAATGGCAAATTGAAATTTAAAGCTGAAAGTGAGTGACAAGGTGTGTTTTAATAAAGCCCACCAATGGTAAAAGTTTGAAGCCGATCAGCAAATGCATTTTTCAGTAATTGATCTGATAACACCAATTCAGTCTTCACTATTTCAGTAAAATTTCAAATTTGCTCTTTTTTTTTCAGACTAACATTAAAAGTTGTTATTATAGAATATATCATCAGTGCCTGGCCCGGGTGCTGGCCCAGGCCAGGCCCGGGTGCTGGCCCAGGCCAGGCCCGGGTGCTGGCCCAGGCCAGGCCCGGGTGCTGGCCCAGGCCAGACCCGGGCCAGGACTCGTCCTGGACAACCTTTGTTATGTGTGGGTTCTTGGAGATAAAGGTAGTCACAAGGAAAGTCAAGGATGGATGATAAACGCGTATAATAAGTAAGAGAGGAGCAGTACCCAGCGCCACAGACCTGTTCAGTTATACGCTTAGTGCGGAGTGAGAGAGAGGCCTCTGACGTAGCACTCACATGGTGCGGGTCTCTGACGTCACAAGTAACAAGGGATCACAAATGTAATACACTACACAACTATAACAATATGCTTCAGTACATATTACTGACACCTTCCTATACCAGCATCGTCATTAATATTTTGAAATAATCATCAGTACTTTCTCTACTTATTAAGAATAAAAATATTAAATAAAATGATGAAACTATGAATACCAGTGTGAGTCTCACACCAGTGTGAGTCTCATGTTGAGGAAGCCACACCAGTGAGAGTCTCATGTTGAGGAAGCCACACCAGTGTGAGTCTCATGTTGAGGAAGCCACACCAGTGTGAGTCTCATGTTGAGGAAGCCACACCAGTGTGAGTCTCATGTTGAGGAAGCCACACCAGTGTGAGTCTCATGTTGAGGAAGCCACACCAGTGTGAGTCTCATGTTGCCCCTTGGAGTGGAAGCCACACCAGTGTGAGTCTCATGTTGAGGAAGCCACACCAGTGTGAGTCTCATGTTGAGGAAGCCACACCAGTGTGAGTCTCATGTTGAGGAAGCCACACCAGTGTGAGTCTCATGTTGAGGAAGCCACACCAGTGGAGAAAATTTGAAGCCGATCGGATGAGTCAGTCTCCAGTTATGGCATGGATTCCCATGATTCCAAGATTTTTTTTTTTACTATTTTACATCTAAGACGCATCAGCCATTAAAATACTGAATTCTTTCAGAAGAACTAAACTGAAAACTATTTAAAGTGATTTAAAGGGGAATAAAGAAATCACAGTATAATAAAGAAATCACACTATTTTAAACATAAAATGGTCACATCTGGAGTTGCACTTCTCTCAAGGGAGGTTCCTTTGACGCTGATGAGGGGCTCTTGATCTAGCGAATTGGATTTGTGCTCCAGTTCCCTGAATTAAGCCTGAATACCTTCCATTCCCATCACCACAGGCGCTGTATAATCCTACGGGTTTAGCGATTCCCCCTTGATTATAATAATGGAGTTGCACTCTCCACTGTCTTTCATGAATGTTAGAAGTTATGTTGGCCATTCCAGGATGCTGGGAATGGGGGTCATCAACTCTGGTCACAGTGCACGTTAACATGGCACTGTTCCAGGAGTCTCACCTTCGTTACTGCACACAAGTATTGAAAGTTTGAAGCCAATTGGATGAGGCGTTTTCGAAATATGATAAATGAAATCGAAAAGTAGGAGGGGGGGGGGAATTGAAAAAGAATTCAGATTCTTTAATTAAGGTCCTCCTTCAGGGATACCCAATTAAGGTCCTCTTTCAGGGATACCTAATTAAGATCTTCAGGGATACCCAATTAAGGTTCTCTTTCAGGGATTAAGGTCCTTCATGGATACCTAATTATGAATTTACAGTAAGCTTGTCCTTCAGACGCCAGTAATGAAGTTAAAACTGGATGTATTAGGGTCACTGTTCAATCCGAGGAAGGTATCCCCATATCTCATAAGCCCAGCCTCCTCTGCCTCTAATAGGAAAGATTCGGAAACCGGATTTCTATTCAAAAGTCTCCGTCAGCGGCACCAACGACGCCAACTGAATTGTAAACAAGCCGACGCCAACCGAATTGTAAACAAGCCGACGCCAACCGAATTGTAAACAAGCCGACGCCAACCGAATTGTAAACAAGCCGACGCCAACCGAATTGTAAACAAGCCGACGCCAACCGAATTGTAAACAAGCCGACGATAACTATAAACAAGCCGGCGTATTCGGACTCCAGAAAAACGTTCAAAGATCGGGTCAATTTTTTCTGAACAAAATTGTTCGGATTCTGGTTTGTTGAAGGTCTGATATATTGGAACACGGAGGTTCCAGTGCAACTCTTTCCCGCCGCTGCGGCATCTTACACAGTAAGTCTGTCTTCACCCTCCTCAAAGCCACATAGGCTATGAACTCGATTTAAGTCATAATAAACGACTGTAAATCCTACGCTGAGGGACTGATTGCCTTCTATTCTACAGTCTACAAAACGTCTACGAAATAAAGATACCCAGATGTTGTATATGTGTTTAATTCATCAATTTATCGATACTGAATACCAATGATGTATTCCAGATGCCATCTTGTACTTCAGATGCTTGAGCCTTTAAGACTGAGGTCCTTCAAAAGATGAGGTAATCAGTCCCTCAGCTTTGCTTGAGGGACTGATTACCTCATCTTTTGTATATAGTTCAACAGTCTTCCCATTATGTCCTTGAATTTGTATTGATAAAACCACTGGATGACGAAACGTCTACAAAGATGCCTAGATGATGCACATGTTTCTAATTCTTCATCTTGCCCGTATTGTACACCTTTCATGTACAAACAATTCATTATTGAGACGATTTTAACATTATAATAACCTTTGTGTTGACTGACTTGCAGTATTTTTCATTTACGTTTACTGTAAATCTTGTAATGCAATCAGCTAGTTTTAAACACAGTTGTTCCGGCAGGTCCCACGGAGCTGAACCAGCACGGTTATGGTAGAGCTGTGTGTCCTCTAGCATGGACCCCCTCACAGGTCAGTACCCCTTCCTCCAGTACCACCCCTCCCCCAGTACCAGAGCTGTGTGTCCTCTAGCATGGACCCCCTCACAGGTCAGTACCCCTTCCTCCAGTACCACCCCTCCCCCAGTACCAGAGCTGTGTGTCCTCTAGCATGGACCCCTCACAGGTCAGTACCCCTTCCTCCAGTACCACCCTCCCCAGTACCAGAGCTGTGTGTCCTCTAGCATGAACCCCTCACAGGTCAGTACCCCTTCCTCCAGTACCACTCCTCCCCAGTACCAGAGCTGTGTGTCCTCTAGCATGGACCCCTCACAGGTCAGTACCCCTTCCTCCAGTACCACCCCTCCCCCAGTACCAGAGCTGTGTGTCCTCTAGCATGGACCCCCTCACAGGTCAGTACCCCTTCCTCCAGTACCACCCCTCCCCCAGTACCAGAGCTGTGTGTCCTCTAGCATGGACCCCCTCACAGGTCAGTACCCCTTCCTCCAGTACCACTCCTCCCCCAGTACCAGAGCTGTGTGTCCTCTAGCATGGACCCCCTCACAGGTCAGTACCCCTTCCTCCATTACCACCCCTCCCCAGTACCAGAGCTGTGTGTCCTCTAGCATGGACCCCTCACAGGTCAGTACCCCTTCCTCCAGTACCACCCTCCCCAGTACCAGAGCTGTGTGTCCTCTAGCATGGACCCCTCACAGGTCAATACCCCTTCCTCCAGTACCACCCTCCCCCAGTACCAGAGCTGTGTGTCCTCTAGCATGGACCCCTCACAGGTCAGTACCCCTTCCTCCAGTACCACCCTCCCCAGTACCAGAGCTGTGTGTCCTCTAGCATGGATCCCTCACAGGTCAGTACCCCTTCCTCCAGTACCCCTTCCTCCAGTACCACCCTCCCCCAGTACCAGAGCTGTGTGTCCTCTAGCATGGACCCCTCACAGGTCAGTACCCTTCCTCCAGTACCACCCTCCCCAGTACCAGAGCTGTGTGTCCTCTAGCATGAACCCCTCACAGGTCAGTACCCCTTCCTCCAGTACCACCCTCCCCAGTACCAGAGCTGTGTGTCCGCTAGCATGGACCCCCACATAAATCAGAACCCCCCCCTGAACCAACCCTCCCTCCACCACCCCTACCCCAGCATCACCATCCCCTGCACCACCCTTCCCCTGCACCACCCTTCCCCCTGCATCACCCTTCTCCCTTGCACCACCTTCCCACCTGCACCACCCTCCCACCTGCACCACCCTCCTCCCAGGACCACCCTCCCCCAGCACCACCCTCCCCCAGCACCACCCTCCCACCAGCACCACCCTCCCACCAGCACCACCCTCCCACCTGCACCACCCTCCCACCTGCACCACCCTCCCACCTGCACCACCCTCCCACCTGCACCACCCTCCCACCTCCACCACCCTCCCACCTGCACCACCCTCAACCAAGCTGTCTTCAAGCAGGCACTGGACAGGCACCTAAAGTCGGTACCTGACCAGCCAGGCTGTGGTTCGTACGTTGGACTGCATGCGGCCAGCAGTAACAGCCTGGTTGATCAGGCTCTGGTCCAACAGGAGGCCTGGTCACAGACCGGGCCGCGGGGGCGTTGACCCCTGGAATTCTCTTCAGGTAGACTCCAGGAAAACCCCCTCCCCCAGTACCAGAGTTGTGTGTCCTGTAGCATGGACCCCCTCATAGGTCAGTTCCCCCTCCCTAATGCACTCACCCCTCTCCACCACCCCGTCCCCCTATACCACCCCGTGCCCCTCCCTGCACCACCCCTTTCCCCTGTACCACCTCTTTCCCCTGTACCACCTCTCTTCCCTCCACCCCTTCCACTCTAGTCATTGATTGAGGCACATCATTAACGAACACTATACTGAACACTGAGATACATCAACACTATACTGAACACTGAGATACATCAACACTATACTGAACACTGAGATACATCAACACTATACTGAACACTGAGATACATCAACACTATACTGAACACTGAGATACATCAACACTATACTGAACACTGAGATACATCAACACTATACTGAACACTGAGATACATCAACACTATACTGAACACTGAGATACATCAACACTATACTGAACACTGAGATACATCAACACTATACTGAACACTGAGATACATCAACACTATACTGAACACTGAGATACATCAACACTATACTGAACACTGAGATACATCAACACTATACTGATCACAGAGATACATCAACACTATACTAAACACTGAGATACATCAACTAACACTACACTGAACACTGACTGACCTTGACGCGGCATTCCAGCCAAAATATAAATATTTTTGCTAGCAACACTTAGATTGCACTAGAAATACTAATTGTTGCCGGGATATAGATACCTTGATTGCATTTTTAAGTGAGCCTGTGCAAGATTTTTCAAAAGTACCTGATCTGGATATTAGCCAGAATTTATGAACATTGAGATAGGCTTGATTTTTAAAGTTATTATTTCTGCCTTGTAAAAATCATACATATTTGTTAACTAATTTTTTTTTTTTTTTCTTGCAGACAGAATGTGGCTTCTTGAAAGTAGGACCTATGAAGGTCTTGAAGAAGAAACTGAAGGTTGGTTCTTACGTCACTCTTCTTTGAGTTGTATATTTATATTCTTTATTTCGTGAGAAGTGGAGAAAATTCTTCCCCCGTAAGCTAACAGGCTTATTCCCCTATAATTCATACTCTTTTTTTTGGTCCCCTTTGACATTATACACAGGAAGTTGCACGCGCTCTGCCACTCCCTAGATACCTTCCCCTCTTCATACATTTATTAAATAAAAACTACCAACTCTTCGACACCACTTCGTCGTAAGAGGCGACTAAAGTGGCGGGAACAAGAGGCTAGTAATTCTTTCTACGTCATAAACATGTACCCAATAATGTAAAATATTTGACATGACATTTTATTTTGGTTCCATTTCCTACCATTGCGTGAACATTTGGTCACTTTGTAAATGGTCCAAGTCGGACCGAAACGTCATCGTTAGGTTCTCTTTCCTATGTGTTAGTTATTTGTGTACTGTCACAAAGTTTGTCTTGTTATCAAACATATCGTGTCATCAAGCTTGTTATCAAGTTTTTTTTTTTTTAGCATTGTACAAGCCTTGTGTTGTATTATTAAGTTTATATAGTACATGTGGCTCAAGATCTGGCGATCAATAGGATAGAACCCTATGGTAGGAGTGATAGGACAAAGGACTGGACCCCAAATTGATGCAAGGCCGTATAGAGGACGTTTTGGTAATGGGGACACCACAACAGGAAGCCTCCACCGTCTCCAGCTGGGGACCATGAGCAGGATGGTGAATCTGTCTGCCTGAGGTGGTGTAGATGAGTTGTCAACCGGTCCATGACCAAAAGTTCGTTGACGGAGCCAGGATCTGGGATAATCTAACGGGCTCTGAAACCAGACCTACTCCCCAACATCTACAAACAGTCGCACTGGGATGGACCAATAGTAGAGAATATAGCCTCAGCAATGCTTCAGAGTGTGTCAGGGAAGGATAGAGCCCGCCTCCTGGAATGACCCACCCGGAGTTGGCTCAGAGCTACATCTATAGACTGAATGGGATGAAGTGCTCAAGGGAAAGAGCCATTGAAAGACCAGACTGAATTCAGTGCCAAGGAACCAAGGGAGCACACCAAATCTCCTTGCTAGAGTCGACGGATTTTCTGTCGGAGCCCCTTCGTGAACTCACTCCGGCCCAATCCTAGAGAAGGGGGATAGTAGGGAGTGCGTGTGCAAGGAAGGTCGCCCGATCAGCTACTTCACAGTATCGAATTCCAACATGCGTTGATACTCCCTTCTCCAATCTGGAATTCACAGGAAGTGTAGCAGAAGCTGTGCTAGTCGGACGAAGAAACAAAGACCATGGATGGGTAGAAGTTAGGAGAGCCAATGAGGAGGGTGAGAGAGGGTGATAAGCAACGTTTAGTGAGTGGTGAATGACTTTCCTCCCAAGACCAAGTGAAAGGGGATCTAGCCACCAGGCTTGACATGCGGAGAAATCAGAGAATACAGCTGCGGATGTACAAGGAGGGGAAATATATACTGAGCTATCCGTGTAAATGGAGAATGAGGAACCATTCGTTTGAAAGAAGTGATATCTGGGGAATCTCCCAAGTTGTGTGTGGCTAATCCAGGTGAATGCATCTATGTCCACCTATGGTGGGACCGGGAAGTAAGAGGGTAGGGATAGGACAGCGAATGGCAGACCCTGGTTACAAAGGAAAACCGGACTAAACGTGAATGAACAGAGGCTACTGCCCAAACTTGTAGAAAGAGGTGGCAATGATGTGCAAGAGCAGTGAGGCTATATGATGTACTTGCATTCAAGCCCTTGCTCTCTCACCGACGAAAGGGAAGGACTATTCTTGACTCTGCCCCCAAGGCCACAATGAGAATAGAGGGAAAGATTCCCAGCATACCACAGAGGGCTGTATTCCAGAGGACATCTAGGTAGCAAAGAGAAGAGGGACAAGCCAAGGCATATACCTCGCTTGCATAGGTAAGGTGTTTTGAACTATAGCTGCGTAAAGTCAACGAAGGAGGTCCCATTCTTCCCCCACTTAGTGCCGGAGACAGGGCTGGCCTTAAGCCGATTGGACCGGACCGATTGCTCTCAATTTGGCCCCGTGCTAGAGTGTAATCTACTCTCGGCTTGTTAAGTACACACAACAACACGAAGTAAAAAAAACGGGGCTTTGGATATATAATATGTTGCCGAATTTCCCAGTGGCTGTGGCATCTGGAGAAAGTAGTTTTTCCAAGCTGAAACTTATCCAGACTTGCGTGAGAGCATCAGTTCAGCAAGAACGCTTGAACACTTTTGGCGATTATGTCCATTGAATCTGAAATTAGCAGGAGTTTAAACTTAAAAAAAATTCTAAAAGACTTTGCAGAGAAAAAAAGCAAGAAAAATAACTTTCTCCTAATAAAAGGCAATAATAATATGACTCATAGTTTATGAATGTTAAGTGATTTTTAGAAGTCCTAAAAAGATAATTTGTTTCAAACAGTGCACTTGAATTCTGATTTTTTTTCTGAAAAATAAATTAATATTTTTAATAAATAATTTCTCGGTCATTAAAGCAAGTGGTATTGTGACTGTACTTTTCAGAGCTGATATACAAATTTTGTTTGTTACTTGTAGGCCTACATGTATGCAATTTTATATTAAAATGTAGCTTACATCTGTTTGGTCTATTAATTCGCATGGATTTTTTAAGTGCACAGTTTAATTGTTTTCCATACATGGGGCCCACCAAAATTGTTCCAAATTGGGCCCCGCACCTCCTAAGGCTGGCTCTATCCAGAGATCCTGTGCATAAGTGCAGTGCGGGATGTGCAAGAGAGGAATTAGGCCATTATATACTTCATGTCAATAGTGGTGTGTCCAAGGTGACGCTCAACCATCAGTGAGAGGAGACCTGACCCAGTGTTACAGAAGGAAAACTGGAGACATCGTCCAGTGAAGCACATGAGTTGCAGTTTGGCCACACTTGTCGTGGGGTTCATCAGGAGATAAATGGAGTAAGAAATACACATGTTGGATGTCTTGGAGGTGTATATTTAAGAGTCTTGAGGAGAACCCAGGCCTGCCTGTCGAGTCTACTATGCATAGCTTGGAAGTGAGAGGGAGGCCTGTAGCGTGGAAGTGAGAGGGAGGCCTGTAGCGTGGAAGTGAGAGGGAGGCCTGTAGCGTGGAAGTGAGAGGGAGGCCTGTAGCGTGGAAGTGAGAGGGAGGCCTGTAGCGTGGAAGTGAGAGGGAGGCCTGTAGCGTGGAAGTGAGAGGGAGGCCTGTAGCGTGGAAGTGAGAGGGAGGCCTGTAGCGTGGAAGTGAGAGGGAGGCCTGATAAGCGTGGAAGTGAGAGGGAGGCCTGTAGCGTGGAAGTGAGAGGGAGGCCTGTAGCGTGGAAGTGAGAGGGAGGCCTGTAGCGTGGAAGTGAGAGGGAGGCCTGTAGCGTGGAAGTGAGAGGGAGGCCTGTAGCGTGGAAGTGAGAGGGAGGCCTGTAGCGTGGAAGTGAGAGGGAGGCCTGTAGCGTGGAAGTGAGAGGGAGGCCTGTAGCGTGGAAGTGAGAGGGAGGCCTGTAGCGTGGAAGTGAGAGGGAGGCCTGTAGCGTGGAAGTGAGAGGGAGGCCTGTAGCGTGGAAGTGAGAGGGAGGCCTGTAGGGGAAGTGAGAGGGAGGCCTGTAGCGTGGAAGTGAGAGGGAGGCCTGTAGCGTGGAAGTGAGAGGGAGGCCTGTAGCGTGGAAGTGAGAGGGAGGCCTGTAGCGTGGAAGTGAGAGGGAGGCCTGTAGCGTGGAAGTGAGAGGGAGGCCTGTAGCGTGGAAGTGAGAGGGAGGCCTGTAGCGTGGAAGTGAGAGGGAGGCCTGTAGCGTGGAAGTGAGAGGGAGGCCTGTAGCGTGGAAGTGAGAGGGAGGCCTGTAGCGTGGAAGTGAGAGGGAGGCCTGTAGCGTGGAAGTGAGAGGGAGGCCTGTAGCGTGGAAGTGAGAGGAGGCCTGTAGCGTGGAAGTGAGAGGGAGGCCTGTAGCGTGGAAGTGAGAGGGAGGCCTGTAGCGTGGAAGTGAGAGGGAGGCCTGTAGCGTGGAAGTGAGAGGGAGGCCTGTAGCGTGGAAGTGAGAGGGAGGCCTGTAGCGTGGAAGTGAGAGGGAGGCCTGTAGCGTGGAAGTGAGAGGAGGCCTGTAGCGTGGAAGTGAGAGGGAGGCCTGTAGCGTGGAAGTGAGAGGGAGGCCTGTAGCGTGGAAGTGAGAGGGAGGCCTGTAGCGTGGAAGTGAGAGGGAGGCCTGTAGCGTGGAAGTGAGAGGGAGGCCTGTAGCGTGGAAGTGAGAGGGAGGCCTGTAGCGTGGAAGTGAGAGGAGGCCTGTAGCGTGGAAGTGAGAGGGAGGCCTGTAGCGTGGAAGTGAGAGGGAGGCCTGTAGCGTGGAAGTGAGAGGGAGGCCTGTAGCGTGGAAGTGAGAGGGAGGCCTGTAGCGTGGAAGTGAGAGGGAGGCCTGTAGCGTGGAAGTGAGAGGGAGGCCTGTAGCGTGGAAGTGAGAGGGAGGCCTGTAGCGTGGAAGTGAGAGGGAGGCCTGTAGCGTGGAAGTGAGAGGGAGGCCTGTAGCGTGGAAGTGAGAGGGAGGCCTGTAGCGTGGAAGTGAGAGGGAGGCCTGTAGCGTGGAAGTGAGAGGGAGGCCTGTAGCGTGGAAGTGAGAGGGAGGCCTGTAGCGTGGAAGTGAGAGGGAGGCCTGTAGCGTGGAAGTGAGAGGGAGGCCTGTAGCGTGGAAGTGAGAGGGAGGCCTGTAGCGTGGAAGTGAGAGGGAGGCCTGTAGCGTGGAAGTGAGAGGGAGGCCTGTAGCGTGGAAGTGAGAGAGAGGCCTGTAGCTGGCGGCTCACACATGAGGGGTCTCATGACGTCACAGCTAGAAAGAACTCTTACTATAAAGTAGCTGGGATCTATCTAAGTGTACTACACAAGTACACAGTAACACTATTGACACCTTGACGACACTAACATATGGTGTCCTCGACATACAGCTAACTTATACACATGACAGACTGTAGGTATTACGGCTCTGGGCTAATTCCATACAATATCAATGTACACAACAATTGAACGTAATTAACTACATAATAATAATTGACTGTAATGCATTACAAATTATGATATACAGTGGACTCCGGTTTTCATATTTTATTCGTTCCAGAATGCTGTTCAAGTGCCATTACCAAACGAATTTATTCTCATAAGGAATAATGTAAATTAGACTAGTCCTTTTAGACTAGTCCTTTTAGACCCCCAAAAATACACTTACAAAAGCACTTACAAAAATACACTTGCATAATTGTTCGAGTTTGGAACATAACGAACACCGGGGGTCCACTGTATCACAAATCATGGTAATTGACAGAATCAATTATGGTACAGTTTAACAAAAACAATTGAGATAGAGATAGAGAAAGAGAGGAGATCGAGGAAGAAATAAGGGAGATCGATCGATCTGTATTCATTTGATCTACGGATTCTGAAAAAGTACATTTACAAAGAAGAAAGTGTTTAGCAGAAAAGGCAGACTTGGTGCATACAAGTCTTTTACTCTTAGTTCTCAGAATTCGGAGAGAACGTGAACACACAATTTTTTTTTTTTTACATCAATAAGTTTACATAGTAGACACACAGTTGAAACATTTTATACTATATTATTCATCTATAGAGATTATTTACATTTAACCCCAACTCTCCTAGGGTGAGATTTACATATGCAGAGTGGTGGTCATCTCTAGGGGGATCAAATCCTGTTGCAACGGCTAACACATGCCGTGGTTGAAGAAAATCTAAATTGGTATTTAGAACTGAAACTTGGGGATTCCTCATTACTTGTCGTATATGTAGGGAATAACGACAATCAGGTTGCTCGTCTGTCTGGTTGTTAGAGGTAGAGGATACCGAGTCAGGAGGATTGTCAGAGTGTCGCATTCGTCTGGATGTCGGGAACCTTGTCATCATCACATACTAATTTCATATGATCTAAATGCGATTCTTTATACTGACCAGTAGTACTGATTTCTTTAACTTTATACTTTTATTGTCACTGACATGTTCGACTACTCAATACGAACCAACAAACCTTCGAGCTTTGGCACTGCAGATGTTTTATTGAAATTAGTCAGCATAACTCTCAGCCCTGCCTTAATTTTGGTTGGCTTTCCTCGAGTATTAGTGAAACTTGTAAATTCTGCTGTTCATTTATGAAGTGTTTCTCGGATTCTTCTGAAAACACCTTGGGCTAAGCTGGTACGAGTTGCTATGAAATCATCAGGATTGCAATTTGGTTTCGGATTAGAATATAACAACTCATATGGTAAGCACTTACCTACACCATACAATACATAGTGTGGAGTGTCACTTATAGAAACTTTGTAAGCAGAATTTATGGCACACTGAACATCAGATATAACTTCATCTCAGATTGCACTATTGGGATTGATAGTTGCTTTCAACACATGAGTACTTTCTTATTAGTTCTTTCCGCTAGACCGTTACTGGCAGGATGGTGAAGAACAATGGTCGATTTAGAGATCTTGTACAAAGTACAGTGAACCCTCGAATATCGTAAGCCTCGCTCTTCATAAATTTCGCCAATCGTAACTTTTTTTGTCAAAATATTACCTCGTGGATCGTCATTTGCCTCGCCAATCGTCGGTCGTCTGGAACGCGTTCATGCAGAGTCAATGCGCACACAAAGGCTACTCAGTGTCAGTGCGCCATTGTGTCTGAGTGAGTGACCATCACCCCACGTGTTCATACGATACATTTCATAATATTCCATTATTTTTTGTGCTTGCAACTGCTAAATAAGCCACCATGGGCCCAAAGAAAGCTGCTAGTGCCAGCCATTTGGTAGGGAAGGTGAGAAACACGATAGAACTGAAGAAAGAAATCATTGCAAAATATGAAAGTGGAGTTCGTGTGGCCCATCTTGCCAGGATGTATGGGAAGCCCCCATACAACCATCGCTTCCATCGTGGCGAAGAAAAAGGAAATCAAAATAAGCTGTTATTGTGAAAGGGGTAAATGCTCACAAAAAAGAGATCGCAAATACGTACTCGAAGATGTTGATTAGTTGTTGTTGGTGTGGATCAACCAAAAACAGTTAGCAGGAGATAGTGTTATCAGGTCGATAATTTGTAAAAAGGCAAGGCAGTCGCATGCCAATCTCGTATAGAAAATGCCTGCAACGAGTGCTGATGTTAGTGAATTTAAGGCCAGCAAAGGCTGGTTTGAGAGATTTAAGAAGCATAGTGGCATACAGTGTGGTAAGGCATGGCGAGGCTGCAAGTTCTGACAAATGTATGGCTGAAAAAATTGTGCAGGAATTAAAGGGGTACGTAGACGCTGAAGAATTCCTCCTCCAACAAGTGTTCAATTGTGACGAAACAGGCCTCTTTTGGAAGAAAATGCCAAAGACGACCTACATCATGCAGGAGGAAAAGGCACTGCCAGGACACAAGCATATGAAAGACAGGCTAACTCTCATGTTCTGTGGTAATGCTAGTGGGGATTTCAAAGTGAAGCCTTTACTGGTGTATCACTCTGAAAATCCCAGTGTGTTCAAGAAAAACAGTGTCGCCAAGACTAATTTGTGTGTGATGTGGAAGGCTGACAATAAGGCATGGGTCACGAGGGATATTTTCCTTGATTGGTTCAATGAAGTGTTTGGCACCAGTGTGAAAAAATACCTCCTGGAAAAGAAATTGCCACTCAAGTGCCTCCTGGTAATGGACAATGCTCCTGCTCATCCTCCAAACTTGGATGACCAAATGGTGGAGGAGTTTAGTTTCATCACAGTGAAGTTCTTGCCCCATAATACCATTTCTCTCATCCAGCCCATGGACCAGCAGATCATTTCAAACTTCAAAAAACTCTGCACCAAAGCAATGTTTCAAACATGCTTTGATGTGACCTCAGACACTGCATTGACCCTAAGAGAGTTCTGGAAAGATCACTTCAATATCCTTCATTGCATAGGCCTTATAGATAAGGCTTGGCAGAGAGTGACTTCCAGGACGATGAACTGTTCTTGGAGAAAATTGTGGTCAGACTGTGTCCAAGAGAAGGATTTTGAAGGGTTTGAGGCTGACCCTGACAACCCTATGACAGTTGTGGAATCTATTGTGGCTTTGGGGAATTCCATGGGGTTGGATGTGAGTGGCCAGGATGTGGAAGAGTTGGTGGAGGACCACAATGAAGAGCTAACCACTGAAGAGCTGCAAGACCTTCATCTGCAACAGTAACAGGGGGGAAGAAGAGAGAGGGAAGAAGGTGCCTTCTTCAGAGATTAAGGAGACTTGTGCAATGTGGAGTAGGATGGAAAAATTTGTGGAGGAACATCACCCTGACAAAGCTGTTGCAAGCCGTGTCGGCAACATGTACAATGACAATATCTTGTTCCATTTTAGTCAAATTTAAGGAAACACCAGACACAGAGCTCTCTGGAACAATTTTTTGAGCGACAGGGGTCCAGTGACTCTCAAGCTGGTCCTAGTGGCATTAAAAACATAGAGGGAAGTAACCTCAGAAAAGGACTTGGTACCTGAAGTCTTTATGGAAGGGGATTTCCCTTCCAAACAATAGTTCAACTTCATCCTTTCCCCTCCTCCCATCTTCCATACACCAACAAGAATCTTCAATAAAGGTAAGAGTGATATTGTTTTATATACTACTTGATGTACATGTAATTTTTTTTTTAATACTTTTGGGTGTTTGAAACGGATTAATTGGATTTACATTATTTCTTATGGGGAAAATTGTTTCGCAATTCGTAAATTTCGCCTTTCGACAGACTCTCTGGAACGGATTAATTATGATATTCGAGGGTCCACTGTATACAACTTTTCAAGAATCTTGTTACAGAATTCACCTCCATTAACTGTCACTATGACTTAGGAGTAGTATGCCTGCAGATTATGCTTTCCTTAAATGCTTTAGATACTGTCTCAGCAGTCTTATCTCCTATAAGAACTAATTCACGATATCTGGTGAAATGGTCTACCATTACACACAGATGTTTGTTGAACTTTAGGAACATTGGAAATTAGTTAAATCTAGAGCAACTCTTTCCCAAGGTTCGCTAGTGGTGGGATGCACCTGGATTGGATTAGGACCACTAACGTTACCTTTATGCTGCATGCAAACACTACATTTCTTAACATACTCAGAAATATCAGTTGCCATACGAGGCCAAAAGTATTTCAATCTAGCTTGTTTTACAAAACGATCCATACCAGGGTGTGCAACACCTGGTACATGAATTAGCTGTAAGGCTACATTAACTAGTGACTGTGGAATTACTAACTGGTATACCCTTCTGCTAGGAGTACCCAGCTCGGCTGTGCGATACAGTAACTCTTGGTTCATGACAGTCACTGATTGGTGCTGGTGGCTTCACAGAAAGTTTGATCTTCCTGCAGCAGGAATCGAATCACACCAGACCACATAGGATCTGTTCTTTGAGCATTCTTTACATCCTCGGCACTAAATGGAGGATCTGCTATTACTGTACTATGTCACAATAAAGCATCTGCGACTACATTTGATTTGCCAGGCAAGTGTTCGAAGGTTGGGTTGAACTTTTGAATAGTCAAGGACCATCTGGCTAATCTTCCAGTAGGTAATACAATTGACACACTAAACTCCAGGCCCCTCTTGATGACCCAGCTTGGAGTCTCTTTTGCTCCTCCAGCAGGGAAGTGGCACTGCCTATAAGAGCCACGTCATCTGCGTACACCAGAGAGTGCACTCCCTGAAGAGATAGGAAATCTAACATTAGCACGGTGAGGAGGAGGGGGCTGAGAACAGAGTCATGAGGCACTCCCAAACATGTGGGACAAACGAGTACATTTCACCAGTGACTGCAACCTGGAATGATGATTCCTTCAAAAAGTTGTTCACCGAACATAGTGGGACCCAGGTCAACCCTATGCAGACCAGATTAAAAATAATCTGTGGGACCATGCAGGTCTATGAAGGCTACTAAGAGAATCTCTCAATGTGCTAACTGCGCGAATTGGAGTCGTTGTTAGAGGTAGGAGCAGCCCACATGGAAACCAGTGTGAAACCATACCACGGGTGGGGTTCGAACCCCACCCGTGGTATGGTTTGTTTGCAATCGTGTCATTATGATTTCGTGAGTCAAACCAGTGTGGTTCTGTAATAAAAGATTATGTTCTAGCCACCATGACAAACTGGCACTCATCAATCACTCTGTCGTCTACCCATGCAGGTAAGTAGTGTAGCATCTTTGCCTGGCTTCAGAAGAGGGACCAAAAGTGAATGCTTCCACGCATCTAATGTAAACACCCTCGAACCAACTGGCGTCGAAAAGCCTGAAGTAAAAGTGGAGTTTTACGATCCCCAAGCAGGGGTAAAACGCCTACTGTTCTCAATCCCAACATATAATGAAAGAAACCTTATGACTAACTAGTGGAGGTCAGAAATGAGAGATAACAGAAACAAGCCCATGATGTGTGTTTTGCATGGAGAAGGGTTCTCTAGCAAAAAGCGTCTGTCACTTGGTAGTCAAGGTGCTGGGGTCTCTAACATCGATATCGCTACTTCGTATATGCTTGTCAATAATACCTTCACTACCTGGAGACATTTCTCTGTCCACCAAGGAATACGAGTATAGGAGAAATTAATGAAAGTCTGCCTCTAGTTGGGCCCCTTCGAGGAGTGAAGCTTCAGATCAGGTGGAGGGACCATAGTCCCTCTAGGTAGTTTCTTCGTTGTTCCACCTCACGTTGTGGATGTTAGATTACACAACTGCTGAGGACAAGCACCCTGGTTGTACAGGGGCAGCCAGGCCGCTTGTGGAGGGAAGGTGCCTGAACAGGAGGTGGGAAGGTGACACCCAGTGTCTGGATTCACAGTCTACAAATGCGAGTTACACTCATCAAGTAAGAGGGACTGGATGTGGGTGGAATTCGCCATATCGAAAGCCTAGCAACATTATGGGCAAGACCCCTTGTAGAAGTAGCAGGAGGTTGGATGGGGACAGTTGACTCCATCTCTGACTACAAGGTGAAGGCAAAGAATAACAGAGCGGCTAAAAGAGGCCAGTATATCTGTAATACGTAGGGAGACACTGGACAGAGAAATAGCAAACATCGAACTAAAGCTAAAGGAATCTTACAGGAGTTAAGAAATGTGGGAAGAACTAAAAGCCATAGGTGAAATTGAAAGAAACCCAAAATATTTTTTTTCTTATGCTAAATCAAAGTCGAGAACAACATTCAGTATTAGGCCCCTACTTAAATGAGATGGGTTGTACACAGATGACAAGGAAATGAATGAGCTACTTTAGTCCCAATATGCCTCGATTTTTAGCCAGCCGCTAACCAGACTGAGAGTCGATAACATAATTGAATTTTTTTTTGAGTGACAGAATTTGGTAGACTCAAACCTATCTGATATTATCCTGACGCCAAATGACTTCGAAAAGGCGTGTTCATCAAGCATTGCAAGAAGCCCCTATCATGTGCTTTTAACATTCAATGGAGAGGGAGCATGGACACAGGGGTCGTCCCACAGCTGCTAAAAACAACAGACATAGCCACACCCCACAAAGGGGGCAGCAAAGCAGTAGCAAAGAACTACAGACCGATAGCACTAATGTCCCATATAAAAATCTTTGAAAGGGTTCTAAGAAGAAAGATCGCCACCCATCTAGATACCCATCAGTTACACAACCCAGGGCAACATGGGTTTAGAGCAGGTTGCTCCTGTCTGTCCCAACTACTGGACCACTATGACAAGGTCCTGGATGCTTTAGAAGACAAAAAAAATGCAGATGTAGTATACACAGACTTTGCAAAAACCTTTGAAAAGTGTGACCATGGTGTAATAGCGCACAAAATGCGTGATAAAGGAATAACAGGAAAAGTTGGTAGATGGATCTATTATTTCCTAACAAATAGAACACAAAGAGTAATAGTAAACAGAGTAAAGTCTGAGGCGGCTACGGTGAAAAGCTCTGTACCACAAGGCACAGTACTCGCTCCCATCCTGTTCCTCGTCCTCATGTCTGACATAGACAGAGATGTAAGCCACAGCACCATGTTTTCCTTTGCAGATGACACCTGAATTTACATGACAGTATCCTCCATAGAAGACACACAAGAACATAAGAAAGAAGGAACACTGCAGCAGGCCTACTGTCCCATGCAAGGCAGGTCCAATTCTCCCACTTACTTAAGCCAATGCCTTGACCTAGTCAGGCCAGTCACACTCTCTTAAGAGAGAAGCACGACATCTGACCTAGTAGTACAAGCTAGTCATGTCCAACTCACACCCACTCATGTATTTATCCAACCTATTTTTAAAACTACACAACGTCTTAGCTTCTATAACGGTACTCGGGGTTTGTTCCACTCATCCACAACTCTATTACCAAACCAGTGCTTTCCTATATCCTTCCTGAATCTGAATTTTTCCAATTTAAAGCCATTGCTGCGAGTCCTGTCAGTGCTAGATATTTTTAGCATGCTATTTACATCCCCTTTATTAATTCCTGTTTTCCATTTATACGCCTCAATCATATCCCCCCTAATTCTACGCCTTTCTAGAGAGTGCAGATTCAGGGCCCTCAGTCTATCCTCATAGGGAAGATTTCTGATACATGGGATCAACTTTGTCATCCTCCTTTGTACGTTTTCCAGTGCATTTATATCCATTCTGTAATACGGTGACCAAAACTGTGCAGCATAATCTAAATGAGGCCTAACCAAAGATATATAGAGTTGAACAACCTGAGGACTCCTATTATTTATACTTCATATGAAGACTCCATGCGGACATCAACCAAATCTTTAAATGGGCCGCAGAAAAGAATATGAAGTTCAATGATGAGAAATTTCAATTACTCCGATATGGAAAACGTGAGGAAATTAAAATTATATCGGAGTATAAAACAAATTCCAACCACACAATAGAGCGAAAAACTAATGTAAAAGACCTGGGAGTGATCATGTCAAGAGGATCTCACCTTCAAAGACCATAACATTATATGAATCGCATCTGCTAGAAAAATGACAGGATGGATAATGAGAACCTTCAAAACAAGGGATGCCAAGCCCATGATGGCACCCTTCAGGTCGCTTGTTCTATCTAGGCTGAAATATTGCTGCACAATAACAGCACCTTTCAAGGCAGGTGAAATTGCTGACCTAGAAAATGTACAGAGAACCTTCATAGCACACATAACTGGGATAAAACACCTCAGTTACTGTGAACACTTGAAGTTCCTCAACCTGTACTCCCTAGAACACAGGCGGGAGAGATGCATGATTATATACACTTGGAAAATCCTAAAGGGATTAGTACCAAACTTGCACACGAAAATCACTCATTATGAAAGCATAAGACTTGGCAGATGATGCAACATCCCCCCAATGAAAAGCAAGGGTGCCACTAGCACGATCAGAAACAACACAATAAGTGTCAGGGGCCCAAGACTATTCAACTGCCTCTCAGCATACATAAGGGGGATTACCAATACACTCCTATCTGTCTTCAAGAAGGCGCTGGACAGGCACCTAAAGTCAGTACCTGACCAGCCGGGTTGTGGTTTGTACGTAGAGTTGCGTGCGACCGACAGTAACAGCCTGGTTGATCAGGCCTTGATCCACCATGAGGCCTGGTCACAGACCGGGCCGCGGGGGTGTTGACCCCCGAAACTCTCTCCAGGTATACTCCAGGAACCTGCTACTAATAGTATATCTGACCTTGCCACGACAGGATAATTCGCCATGTCCAAAAAAGGAAGCATTTTTTGGGCACCAGAGGAACAGTATAATGGAGGACAGAAAACGTAAAATTTGCAAAGTTGACGTAATCCAGTGAAGCTCCAGAGTAGCAGCGACAAACAATACAGGATGGTTGTCTGTTCGCCCATCACTAAAAGGGTACCTGGGAGTTAGTCAACTGGTGTGGGTCGCATCCTGGGACAAAGACCTAATTTGCCCGAAATGCTCTGCATAACAAGGGGCTTTCTATATAGTAGTATGTCATTGATGTCAGCTAGGCCTGTATACCTTGTACATGTACTTGTTGTAAATAAAGATATTATTATTATGAGTCGAGAGGTTCCAGACCTCCGTCAGTTCTAGTTGTTTGTCATTGCTTGAGAGCTGCTTCTCATTGCTTGAGAGCTGCTTCTCATTGCTTGAGAGCTATGTTCTCAGTACCATGCTATTTAATATTCTGATTAATGCTCTTCTAAATGCTCTACCTGCCTCGCCTAAACATATAGCTATAAGCTATGCTGATGACTTCATGATCCATACAACAGGGCATAAAAAGGTGAGTACCATTCTTAATGAAGTTCAAGCAATTTGTAATCGACTAGGCCTCGTAATATCTTCCTCTAAAACAAAGATATTAACAAGCAAACGACATCCCCCACCCATCTATTTGCAGGGTGAAAACATTAGCTACGTTAAAACTTACAGATATCTTGGTGTAGATGTACCCTTTACCAAATCTACTATACCACAACTAAATAAAAAATGCAAAGATAGACTGCCTGCTACACTCCCTGCATGCCTGCTACACTCCCTGCATCCCTGCTACACTCCCTGCATCCCTGCTACACTCCCTGCATCCCTGCTACACTCTTTACCACAGGGCTGGCACTAGGAGCTTTCTTGGGGCCCATGGTGGCTTATTTAGCAGTTGCAAGCACTAAAAGCACTGGAATAATGACAAAATATATGGTATGACTGTGTGGGTGGCGGTCGCTCGCTGGTAAACAATAGCACACTGACGCTGAATGGAGTGCCCCGGCCCGCTCAGGCCACGTGTACGCGTCCGGGACGAATCATGAACTCCGAGCGGATTCGTGAACACCGAACTCCGACGCTAACGAACTCCGGGGGTCCACTGTACATTGCTGTAATTTGTTTGACATAGTTGATGCTCTAATAACTGACCATTCACCTATAACAGCCACCATATATATGGACAGTATCACAATACTTGGCATAAACTAAACAAAAGGTTAGTAGTTAATCAAGGGCAAGAGATTAAGTGTATTGAACATCAACTGGTACATGGATTATGAACCTGAGATGGTCCAGGAGTTTAGTGATAATCTTGTAGCTTCAGTATATCTATTTTTTTAAATTAAGAGTCAACTAAAAGGAAAGGCAGGAAAGTCTTCATATGGGACAGTTTAAATATTAAGATAACCTCAAATTGAGAGAACTTATGTTAGTAGCTAGACAAATTAGGAAAGATTATCAGCTCTACAGGATTCCTTAAATTCTCTAATTATTTCAAGCCTTTCTTGATGCTGTAAGGGAAAGAATAACTGAAAGAATGACTGGGGAAAAAGGAGTACACAAGTTGCTTACCCAAATCTAATATAGTACAAAGCAAATGAACTAATCATGAATTGGGCACAAGTTTGTAGTTATAACATGTTACCATTACATATCAAGGAAAACTTAGAAAGTCCAATGATAACTGTAATCTTATCCAATTTATGTTAAACAGTATGATGAGTGTGATACCCTATATACTGAATATGACCTAGATGTTGCCCTCACCAGAGACAAAGCCACTGCCCCTGGGGAGGATGGTATCACCTGTGACATCATTAGATTACTTAGATGTGTATCTAGTAACCCAGTGTTAGATCTGTACAATATGAGTCATGTTTTGGGTCAGTTACCTTCCTTGTGGACCAATAATATTATTGTACCAATTCCCAAACCTAATCATTAATGTGTTTTATGTCAAAACACTGATGATTAGCTAAGTCAGCGAGATGGGGTGAAACTTTCGCCTCATCTCGCTGACTAGTTATCTGTGTAAAACATCTGAAGATGGTGCTAAACAGATTACTATACAGAATTAATAATAATGGATTCACGCATGGCAAAGGTGTACCAAATTGTGTTGCAACATTTTTAACTGTACATGGGGGCACAAGGCGGCACAAATATACAACTCTTCTCAATATTAAAAATGCTTTCCATGTTGCAAATAGACAAGTTATTTTGTATGAACTAGGTAAAATGGACAGTGGTGGTCTAATTTTACATTGGATATTTGAGTGTATCTCACTAACAGAAATTCAGGGATACAACAGTGATATTAAAGCAGTACAACTTGGTACTCCTCAATGTGTGGTGTATTAATTCCTATACTGTTTAATGTATTAATCAATGCTTTACTTAAATCTATACCAGATACCCCCAGCAATATCACAATTTGCATTGCTGATGATATTATTTTACATATTAAAATGCATTGGGAAATACAGTGGACCCTCGACTAACGACAATTCCATATAACGAGAAAATCGTGTAACGAGCGCTTTTTTCGCTAAATATTTTTCTCGTGTAGTGAGCTGTACCAGACCTGTCCGCCTGCCCTGCGCTTGCGCGGTGAGGCGGACCAGATGCCAGTCTAGCATTGTTTACACTTGAGAGAACATTACCCAGTGCGCTCTTTCAAACATTCACAATACTTTTTTTTGTGTTTATTGGTGGTTCAGTGATTGTCACTGTTATGGGGTGTTATGGACTTATGGGGGCTGTGGAACCCAGCATGTATTGTTGTAATTAAATAACATGAATACCTAATTATATTGAATTAATCAGAAGTACTGCTTGGGGAAGTTTAAAAGGCTAGGCCATCCTTAAAAACTTAAGAAGCTGGATTAAACTGATTTTCTCAGAGAACATGGCTGGCAGTGAGCTGGTATTGTTAATGCTGACCTTAACTTGGTTTCAGGGCTGAATGAGTGCCCAAAAGATGTGTAACTTTAAACACGTATGTCCGAAAAGGAGGGAGAGATTTTCCTATTTCTCGGTTATTGGCTAAATCTCCTATAGCCTGTATCGTGTATTGAACACTGTTTCATTGTAAGCATTTAATCGTGATTATAGCCTTAATAGCTTTGTAAGGCTCTATTAGGTTTTCTTAATCATTCAAAAGATTATTGCTTAAAATACGATATATTAAACATATATATTTTATTTTCACCCTTCACTCTCCCTTTTTCTCTCTTTTGCCACTAAATTACTCTCCCTACTTTCTACTACCACTATTTCTTCTACTACTACTACTTCCACTACCTACCTACCACGACATCCGCATCCGTATTTTTCCTAAATGAGACATCCGCATCCGTAATCACTATTAAATAAATATCCGCATCTGCATCCGCATCTGCGCCAAACAAAGCGGATGTGGCGGATATTATAACCTAAATTACAGAGCTTGCATGTTTGTTTCCCACAAACGTGTTATGATTTACAAATTAACATTGCAGCTTCAAATATTATAACTTAATGACCAGTGCAGAGAGAGAGAGAGAGAGAACATAAGAAAGGAGGAACACTTCAGCAGGCCTGTTGGCCCATACTAGGCAGGTCCTTCACAATCCACCCCACTAACCTGGAGAGAATTCGAGGGGTCAACGCCCCTGCGGCCCAGTCTGTGACCAGGCCTCATGTTGGACCAGAGCCTGATCAACCAGCCTGTTACTGCTGGCCGCACGCAGTCCAACGTACGAACCACAGCCTGGCTGGTCAGGTACCAACTTTAGGTGCCTGTTCAGTGCCTGCTTGAAGACAGGTTGTAGATCGATGTTACCATGATATTCTGTGATCTTCAGTGTATCAAGACACTGGAGAGTTAAGAAATGTTAAGAAAAGGAGTGGTAAATGTGAGAGGTGAACCATGTGCTTTAGGAGAGGCTGGTTATATGTTTAGGAGTGGAGACCTGTACATTATATGTATATATATACCTCTTAATATAGCTCTATTTTTATAATGTTGGTTTAAATAACCTTTTGAGAGGAATGTTAGAGGACCAATAAGTTTTCAGATGCAGCAGCTAAGCTTGAGTAAGTATCATTTTAGCCTATAAGTACCCTCCTTTTACCCTAAGACCTTTTAAGTAAATACCCTATGCTAGTACATGTAGAACCTTGATGATAAATAGGGGAAAATAACATAACAGTCACTGTGAAATAAATCACCATGGGTCCAAAGAAGCTTCCTAGTGGCACCCCTGTGGTAAAGAGAGTGAGGAACACCATTGAACTGAAGAAAGAGATTGTTGAAAAATATGAGAGTGGCATACATCTGAGGGAGCTTGCCAGGATGTACAAGAAAAACACATCTACTATTGCCACTATCCTGGCAAAGAGAAATGAGATCAAGGAAGCTAATGTTGCAAAAGGGGTTGATATGTTAACGAAAAATAGATCGAAAACAGTGGATGAAGTTGAGAAGTTGTTGGGGGTGTGGATCAATGAAAAACAGATAGTGGGTGATAGTATTTCCACGACGATAATTTGTGAAAAGGCAAGGAAGTTGCACGCAGATCTTGTCAAGACAATGCCTGGAACCAGTGGTGAGGAGAGTGATTTTAAAGCCAGCAGAGGCTGGTTTGAGAGGTTTAAGAAACGTAGTGTTGTGAGGCAGGAGACTCCAGGTAGGCATGGTGAGGCAGCCAGCTCAGACAAACGTGCAGTTGAAAAATTTGTGCAGGAATTCCAGGGGTTCGTAGACACTAAAAAATTCGAAACCCAAAAAGTGTTTAACCCTTTGGGGGTTGACAGGCCTTCTCGGAAACACGTTCTCAGGGTCGAAAAAATTCTTATGAAATGATAGAGAATCTTTTTCCGATCATAATGACACCAAAAGTTTGAAATTTGAATGAAAACTTACGGAATTATGCTCTCGCGAAGTTGTCGGTCTCGAAGATGTTTATGCATCGGCGATTTCACCCACTTTGAGCCCTATTTTTAGCCAATTCCAATGTTCCAGTCCACTAAAATCATAGCTATTTCGCTAGAACTTCATTTCTTCTATCGATTGAGTACCAGAAACCGCCTATTTACCAATTTCAACTACCCAAAAAAATGGTCAGAAAATGACAATTTGGCCAATTTCACACAAATTTCAAACGATGCCAATTTCAAAATAGGGTCCAGAATAAACAAGGCAGACATTCCTGGCACTAAAATAACATCATCTCTGTTCATTAGTCACGTCTCCAGGCCCCTCTTACATTACGTTTGCTTTCCATTTTGAATTTTTATTCTCACAAAAAATAGAAGATCTACTGTTATGTATACAACTGCATCATTGTAAAAATGGTATAAATAATATCAGCGCACTTGTGCAAGAATATTAGACTCGCCAGTTGATGTGTATTGGACGCATGGTATAATTTGTTTACTCTTGAACATCGGCGAAAATCGAACATTTTCACTACTTTGAGCTCAATTTCAAGGTACTTGTCATTGTCAAACCATCTCTATTTCTGTAATATATCTTCCATTCTATCACATGAGACCAAGAAAACGAGAATACATCGATAAATACCATACGAAAATAGACTGCAAAGTCGCTGTTTTAAACGAAAAAAACGGTCGGAGTTTTTTTTCTCTCATTATGCAGTGTGTGGTGCAGGATTTTTTTTATACTGCGCACACTGACCACATAGACCCATTCTTTCATATGTAGGCCTACCAGCCGTTTCCTGCTTAATTTGAAGCCGCTAGAATTTAAGCATACTAGTACGGCACCAACCCCTGCTCGTAAAACGTACTAGTACGGCACCGACCCCAAAAGGGTTAATTGTTATGAAACAGGCCTGTTTTGGAAGAAAAGGCCAAACAGGACCTTCATTACTCAGGAGGAAAAGACACTGCCAGGACACAAGCCTATGAAAGACAGGCTAAATCTATGCTTTGTGCCAATGCCAGTGGTGATTTTAAAGTGAAGCCTTTACTGGTGTATCACTCAGAAAATCCCAGAGCCTTCAAGAAACAATGTTAACAGGAATAATTTGTGTGTATTGGAAGGCTAACACTAATGCATGGGTCACTAAGGACTTTTTTGTGGAATGGTTGACTGGAGTCTTTGGCCCTAGTGTGAAGAAATACCTCCTGGAAAAGAAATTGCCACTCAAGTGCCTCCTGGTACTGGACAATGCTCCTGCTCATCCTCACAACTTGGCAGACTTTTTGTCTGATGAGTTCAGTTTCATCACAGTGAAGTTCTTGCCTCCTAACACCACTCCTCTCATCCACCCCATGGACCAGCAGGTCATTGCAAACTTCAAGAAACTGTACACCAAAGCAATGTTTCAAAGGTGCTTTGATGTAACCTCAGCCTCTGCATTGACCCTAAAAGAGTTCTGGAAAGATCACTTCAATATCGTGCATTGCATAGGCCTTATAGGTAATGCTTGGGAGGGAGTGACTTCCAGGACTTTGAACTCTGCTTGGAGACCACTGTGGCCGGATTGTGTTGAAAAAGAGGGATTTTGAAGGATTTGAGGCTGACCCTGATCCTGACGACCCTGTGCCTATTGTGGACTCTATTGTGGCATTTGGGAACAACCTGGGGTTGGAGGTGACTGGTGAGGATGTGGAAGAGTTGGTAGAGGAGTACAGGGTAGAGCTAACAACTGAAGAGCTGCAAGAGCTTCATCTGGAACAGCATCAGACCAGAGCTGAGGTTATTGCTTCACAGGAGGAGGAAGAGGGAGTGAAGGAGGTGCCTTCTTCACGGATTAAGGAAATTTGTTCCAAGTGGAACGATGTGCAAAGTTTTGTTTAACAATTTCACCCTCAGCAAGCTGAAATGAACCATCTGTGCAACCAGTTCAGTGACAGAGCCATGTTGCACTTCAGGAAAATGTTAAACAGGCGCCAGAAACAGAGGACTGTGGACAGTTATTTCTCGAGGCATGGATCCAGTGACTCTCAAGCAGGTCCTAGTGGCATTAAAAGAAAAAGAAAGGAAGTAACCCCAGATAAGGACTTGTTACCCGAAGTCATTTTGGAGGGGGATTCCCCTTCCAAACACTAACACCCTTCCCCTATCTTCCAGATGCCTGCAACTCTCTTCAATAAAGGTAAGTAAATGTTATTTATTAATCTGTTTTTTATTATTAAGTATTAGTAGTAGTATTTATAGTGTTAATAATGTTGTTTTGTGTATGTAGAACTATAATTAAAATGTATTTTTTGTGAATATTTTTGGGTGGAACGGATTAATTGTACTATTTACATTATTTCATATGGGAAATAAGGTTTCGAATTACAAATTTTTCGTGTTAAGAGCTACCTCCTGGAACGGATTAATTTCGTTAGTCGAGGGACCACTGTACAAACCACTCTTAAATCATGTACAGACATCTTATGATAATCTTGGCCTTATAATTTATGCAGAAAAAAACTGTTTAACAGACACACTAGTAACCGTAAAAATGGACCATCAAAATTAAAGGTCAGTGGCAGACCTGTTGATTGTGTGTCTTGTAAATATTTAGGTATTACTGTTCCATGTACACCAATAACTGTGCAAGGAACTATAGTTCCTTGATAATTGTACGATTTCTGGGGTGTTCGTTACTCGGGGGACCACTGTACAGTAGTCCCTCGGTTTTCGTGCATCTCCAAACTCAAATATTTATGTAAGTGTATTTTTGTAAGTGCTGTTGCAAGTGTATTTTTGGGGGTCTGAAATAGATTAACCTACGTGACATTATTTCTTTAGGAAGTAAATTTGTTCGGTAATGGCACTTGAGCAGCATTCTGGAACGAATTTTCGGTGAAAACCGAGGGACCACTGTACTATGTTATATAAAAACATTCAATGTATTATCATGTAATGTCTTGGAATATAGTTTACCAAACTTACATGGGATCTATGAGGTGTGTTGTACCAAGTGTTAAGGATTAAGGATTTTATTTCTTTGAATAGTTTACAATGTGTAATTACAATATTGATTTGCTTAGTACAAAGAAAGCCACTATCATAAGTTATGACAGCAAATTCAAATTTTTATTTCTTTTTATGCTGTACAAATACAATGTAGTTTACTACATGTAATAAAACATTGTTAGGTGCAAAAGAAAGCCACTAGTACATGTATGCAAATGCATTTCGAGCATTTGTGATCAACTTGTACAAACATTTAGTACATCAGAATCAATAGGTGTTTTTAACAACATTATTGAAGCAACTGAGAGGAAAGTTTTCTTTGTATTTTCTGGTAGAGAGTAACATATTTTGGGGCCTGTTATCTGCATGGAATTTCTAAACAAGTCATATTGAATAAATGATATATCAGAGAGATATACAGTGGTACCCCGAGTTTCGGCCGTAATTCGTTCCAAAAGGCTGTTCGAGTGCCGTTTCCAAACGAATTTGTTCCCATAAGGAATAATGTAAATTAGATTAGTCTGTTTCAGACCCCCAAAAATACACTTACAAAAGCACTTACAATAATACACTTACATACAGTGGAACACCGGTTAACGAAAAAAATTAATTGCAGAAGCCTGCTCAAGTGCCATTACCGAACGAATTTACTTCCTTAAGAAAAAATGTCATTTAGGTTAGTCTATTTCAGACCCCCAAAAATACACTTCCACAAGCACTTACAATATTATACTTACATAATTACATGATTTCCGGGGTGTTCGTTAACCGGGGTTCCACTGTAATTGTTCGAGTTGGGAGCTGTACGAAACTCTGGGTACAACTGTATATGTTGCTTTTATTGTCTTTGTTTTATTGCAGCTCTCCAAGAAGAGTTTGAGCTCTTTATATAGCATGCATAATAGTAAATGCGGATATTTTGTATTTTAAGCAAATTTAAATTTTGAAGTAGGGTAGAGGGGAGGGGGTGTTTCTGGAACCTGATTGAATGATCATTCTAATGCCAGAATTCTGCTAAGTAACAGCAGGTTTTGGGTGATTTTCTGTCATAGATCCCCATGCATAAATACCACAGTTGAGGCAAAGAGAGATTAGAGAGAGAATTACAAAAGGGAGTAATGATGTTTGAGGTGCATTGCATATTTTTGAGAGTATACCCACTGTTTTGGAAATTTTCCTATAAATGTGCTGGATGTGTGTGTGTTGAATTTTGGTTTGCTAGAAATTTTCCCTCATCTTGTCTTTGAATGGGTGCATTATTTATCTTTACATTCAAATGGATATTTTTAGCTTTGTTTCAAAAGTTTTGCAGGTCTTTCAATGTTGTAAATCTGTTTGTCATCTGAGCTCCACATGAACTGTGTTGAGTACTGCTGGATTGGCATTTGAAATGACAAAACTTGTGTCATTTGCTTAGGTTCTGTGAAGCATTAGGAAGGTCATTGTTGTAGATGAGGAATACTAAGAGAGCCTATGATACTGCCTTGTGGCACCCCTATGTTGACTGCTTGAGTTGTTAAAGCACAGTCATTAACACTTTCAGGGTCCGTGCCATAGTTCTACGGCTTTGAGTTCTGGGTCCAAACTGTAGTTCTACGTCATGAGCTCAGCTCACTCAGATAAGCTTTGAGCGGTAAATTTGGGTCAAGATATGAGAGAATACATCTATGTGGTAAGTGTGCACCACATAAAATAAATCCTGCAGCACACAGTGCATAATGAGAGAAAAAACTGAAACCATAATTTTCGATTTAAACAGCGACTGTGCAGAGTTTTTTCGTTTCATTTTTATAGATATATTTGCGATTTCTTGGTCACATTTGATAGAATGGAAGATATATTACAGATATAGAGATGATTTTGATTGGTTTTAGTACTGGAAATGGCTTGAAACTGAGCTCAAAGTAGCGGAAATGTTAAATTTTTGCCGATGTTCAAGAGTAAACAAATGACCTCACACGTCTAATACGCACCAGCTGGAGGGTCTAATATACGTTCACAAATGTGGTGATATTATTTGTACAATTATTACAAGATTGCATAACAGTAAATTTTCCATTTTTTGGTTTGAATAAAAATTCATTATGTGAATAAAAAATACAAATGGAATTCATTTGTAAAGACTGAAAACGTAACTAATGAACAGAGGAAATGTTAGTTTAGTGCCAGGAATGCCTTCATTGTTTTTTCTGCACCCTATTTTGAAATTGGAATATTTTGAACTTTGAGTTAAATTGGCTAAATTACCAATTTCCAATCACTTTATTTTGTAGTTGAAACAGTTGACTGGGCGATTTCTTGTGCTCAATCGATAGAATAGAAGTAATACTAGTGAAGTAGCTAAGAATTTGGTCGACTGGAATAATGTAATTGGCCTAAAATGGGAGTCAAAGTCGGCAAAATCGCCGATGCGTAAATATCACTGACACATCAAAATTTGCGAGAACATAATTTCGTTAATTTTCAATCAAATTTCGTACTTTTTGTTTTATTACCTTCAGAAAAAGATTCTCTACCATTTCATAAGAAAAAATAAGAATTTTTTTTTTGGAAAGTTCTTGGACCCTGGCGCACTCCTTCCAAAAATGGCCTTGGACCCTGAAAGGGTTAATGGTCACATGTTGGTGTCTGCCATTGAGGTAAATCTATTTGTAAAAGAGAGCATGTGTCTAAATCCATAATGTTCTAATATGAGCAGTAAGATGCAGTCTGCTGCATCCAAGACTGTTTTGTAGATCAGTAAATAGACCTATTAAATATTTCACATTTTCCAGACATGAATAGACTGAGCTGAGCATTTTAATTAGTATTTGATAATTGGTGCTGCATCTTGGCATGTAGCTGAACTGGCAAGGGTTAAGGATATTGTATTTTGAGAGTGGAAAGGTGTTATTGAGATAGTTTGGACCTTTATAGAGGATGGAGTAGGATAGGATGACCAAAAGGGTGTACGAGGTATGTGAATCTTGGGTACAAGAACGGAAGGGTAAGGATTATCTTAAAAATGGTTGGTAGGAGGGTATGAAGGAGGTTTTGAGTGGTAGGGGCTTGAGCATCTAGCAAGCATGTGTAAGCATGTTAAATCAGCATGAGTGCAGACTAGGAATTTTTATATGCCGTTGGAGTGTGAGCACTGGGACACCAATGAAGGAAATTGGGGAACACCGGTTAGCCTGATTATAGTCCTGGAGGTGGGAAGTACTGTACAGTACCTGCACTCTGAAGGATGGGTTGGAGGTCATTTGAATTGTGATATTTGCATACTTCTCGCAAGACAACTATTGAATAAATGAAGGTGAACTTTTTTTTTGGGGGGAGGGGAAAGAGGTCACTTTACATTGGTGGGAGACAGCCAATGTGGTAAAAAAAAAAATCATGTGAATAGGTTATTTGTTAAGTGTTAAGGATATTGACTTCATAAGGCTCTTTAAGACTGTATTTCTCTTGTACTCAAGAAATCAAGGAAACAGTACTTTAATCCCCTGAATAAAGGTTAAAATAAACTTGAAATGTTTACATGTATGTACAGCCAGCAGAATATATATACAAAGTAATGTGAATATTTTATGACCATCATCTTATTTTAATTTCTGAGGTATACATGACAAATGTACTCTGTTACTATTCATGTATTTTCTTTTTACTTTTATAGATGTTGTATAACAACAAAAATATATTTATTTTTACATAGTGTTATAATTTATTTAGGTGCTATTGGTGTTTGGGCGAGAGGACAGCGTAAGTGAAGCATGGTGGTCAGCTTGCAAGAAGCAGGAATATGATGTAGCCATCAGACGAACCTCTCAGGATGCTCTCAAGGCTTTCCTTGAGCACACACACGACCTCGTTATCATAGATGCAAGATCTTCCAAGTACCTCAACGCAGATAATATCTGTAGTTCTATACGTGCCACAGTCCACAGCCAGTTTTCAGTTCTTGTTGGCGTTGTCAAGAAAAAGTAAGTTTTTAATTCATCTTTTTTCTTATATCTACAGAGTATAGCCTTGAAATATAATAAATACATTAATACCTATGTGTAGAGTAAATTTTTTTTTTATTAAGTAATTGATTTAAATGTATTTGAAATATTTCATGTAAATTACATTTACCATACTTAATATTGTCCAAAGATATGAGTCATTAACATCAATTTCCTTAGTTAAAAATATGGTGGACATTCTCTTGTCCATTGTTTCAAGCTTTTGCATGCTGAAGTGATAAATATACAGTACATTAATATGTAAATTAATAAGATACTCAAAAAGAGTTAATATTATATTCTTGGGGAAGTTCTAAACTCATGAAGGTTAAAACAGCACCTGGAGAATGAGCCAGAGTAAATAAGAGTGAAAATGAGCAGAGTAGGAAGTGAAAATGAGCAGAGTAGGAAGTGAAAATGAGCAGAGTAGGAAGTGAAAATGAGCAGAGTAGGAAGTGAAAATGAGCAGAGTAGGAAGTGAAAATGAGCAGAGTAGGAAGTGAAAATGAGCAGAGTAGGAAGTGAAAATGAGCAGAGTAGGAAGTGAAAATGAGCAGAGTAGGAAGTGAAATGGCAGGTGGAAGTGAAAATGAGCAGAGTAGGAAGTGAAAATGAGCAGAGTAGGAAGTGAAAATGAGCAGAGTAGGAAGTGAAAATGAGCAGAGTAGGAAGTGAAAATGAGCAGAGTAGGAAGTGAAAATGAGCAGAGTAGGAAGTGAAAATGAGCAGAGTAGGAAGTGAAAATGAGCAGAGTAGGAAGTGAAAATGAGCAGAGTAGGAAGTGAAAATGAGCAGAGTAGGAAGTGAAAATGAGCAGAGTAGGAAGTGAAAATGAGCAGAGTAGGAAGTGAAAATGAGCAGAGTAGGAAGTGAAAATGAGCAGAGTAGGAAGTGAAAATGAGCAGAGTAGGAAGTGAAAATGAGCAGAGTAGGAAGTGAAAATGAGCAGAGTAGGAAGTGAAAATGAGCAGAGTAGGAAGTGAAAATGAGCAGAGTAGGAAGTGAAAATGAGCAGAGTAGGAAGTGAAAATGAGCAGAGTAGGAAGTGAAAATGAGCAGAGTAGGAAGTGAAAATGAGCAGAGTAGGAAGTGAAATGAGCAGAGTAGGAAGTGAAAATGAGCAGAGTAGGAAGTGAAAATGAGCAGAGTAGGAAGTGAAAATGAGCAGAGTAGGAAGTGAAAATGAGCAGAGTAGGAAGTGAAAATGAGCTAGAGTAGGAAGTGAAAATGAGCAGAGTAGGAAGTGAAAATGAGCAGAGTAGGAAGTGAAAATGAGCAGAGTAGGAAGTGAAAATGAGCAGAGTAGGAAGTGAAAATGAGCAGAGTAGGAAGTGAAAATGAGCAGAGTAGGAAGTGAAAATGAGCAGAGTAGGAAGTGAAAATGAGCAGTATGCATGAGAGCAGGTATACAGCAGCTGGTGACACAAACTGGAAAGTATCCCACCGAGGCAGGGTGACCCAAAAAGAAAAACAAAAGTTTCTCTTTTTAACTTTAGTAATGTATACAGGAGAAGGGGTTACTATCCCCTTGCTCCTGGCATTTCGGTTGCCTCTTATGACACCCATGGTGTATGGAGGAAGAATTCTGTTCCACTTCCCCATGGAGATAAGAGGAAATAAACAAGAACTAGTAAGAAAATAGAAGAAAACCCAGAGGGGTGTGTATATACATATATGCTTGTACATGCATGTGTAGTGTGAGCTAAGTGTAACTAGAAGTAGCAAGACGTACCTGAAATCTTGCATGTTTATGAGACAGAAAAAGACACCAGCAATCCTACCATAATGTAAAACAATTACAGGCTTTCATTTTACACTCGCTTGGCAGGACGGTAGTACCTCCCTGGGTGGTGGGTGGTTGCTATCTACCAACCTACTACCTAGGACATCACTATACATATTAATTTTAATATCTGTAACACACTGAACATTTGCAGCACATTGCACTTTGGATGTGTTATTACTGTATTCCAGAATTATTTTGCTCATAGATAACTGCTAAATTCATTGGAGTTATATAACACCTTGGGAATAGACTATAATCAGATTTGATCCAAGGAAGGGGAAGGTAACTCCAATTTCTTGAAGTAAGGGCATTTCAGCAGCGTCAAGGAACTTCATTGAAAGGGCATTGAGTGTAGTTTTCTGCAACACATTGTTTATTGTAAACATTCGTGGTATTCATTGCTGACAAGATGAAGAATAAGACGCAGTTCCAAATTCTTTATTGCTGGTAATATACAGAGTGGGGTGTAATTATAGTAATGTACATTTTATGAAGTAGATATTACAAGTTGTTCCCTTTATATCACTTGATATATAGCTTTGTTACCACAGCTGTAAAATATTTTTCATATTTCTAATATACTGCAGGGTACTGGTAATCTAGTACTAAACCACATAAAGCTAATGATGTAATTTCGCTTGTGATAGCAGAGACATTTTACTGTGTAATGATTAGGATCATCTCCAGACTGTTTGGGTTCAAAATATTTATAGAGAGAGCTAGAAATCCTGCCTTCATGGGAGATTGATAGCTTTTAATTTACCCAAACATATATATCAGGTAGCCAGGTTTATGAGAGGTTCAGTACATATTCACCCTTGCATGAGTTGTCAGCAGTAATGAAGATATTTCAGATTAATTTTTTTAAACACTTAAACTGTATCTGATTTATGCTGTATGTCGGGGACCAGACTGTGTGGACAAACTCTGATGATAGTAGTGACAGATGGCATCATGATAGCATTACCTTCCCATTCACACTGAATCTCACGAGTTCAAATCCCATGAGCTTTTCAGAAAACTGACTGTCCAAACCATTCCATAATAGTCTGAAGCATTGTACCATCAAAACCATCTTACTGTGTGAATCATCACCGCTTTTTCCTACTGTACTATACTGTATGATGAAACTCGAAGATGGGCCAACTATATTCTTGGGAGCACAACATACAGATACAGAACTCAGGAATAAAGATACCTAACTGTTGCACATGTGCCTTACTGATCAACTTGTTGGTATAGTATATCATTATCATGTTCAGAACTCAGGATTGCTTGAACTTAACGGTATATTATTAGAAATAACTTATGCATTTGTAGGTAGTAGGTTGGTAGACAGCAACCACCCAGGGAGGTACTACCGTGTAAAACGAAAGCCTGTAATTGTTTTACATGATGGTAGGATTGCTGGTGTCTTTTTTCTGTCTCATAAACATGCAAGATTTCAGGTATGTCTTGTTACTTCTACTTACACTTAGGTCACACTACACATTCATGTACAAGCATATATATACACACCCCTCTGGGTTTTCTTCTATTTTCTTACTAGTTCTTGTTCTTATTTCCTCTTATCTCCATGGGGAAGTGGAACAGAATTCTTCATCTGTAAGCCATGCGTGTCATAAGAGTTGACTAAAATGCCGGGAGAAAGGGGCTAGTAACCCCTTCTCCTGTATATGTACATTACTAAAGTTAAAAAGAGAAACTTTTGTTTTTCTCTTTGGGCGATTTGTTGAAAGAATCATAATCAACTTTATTTCTGATATTACAAAGTGGGGTTTACAAATTATGTTATATATACATTTTATGAAATAGGTATTACAAATATTACAATTATTACAGTTATTACAAAAAGGGCCAATAATACGCCTAGGTATGCCTAGGCATTTCAGGCAGTTTTATACTAGACCTTACTCTATAGTGACACAATGATTATATTGGTATTAAGGTTAGGTAATTGTAGTGATTATCTAGGTTTACAAAATTGAGGTAGTGATTATCTAGGTTTACAAAATTGAGGTAGTTTAAAAATTTAAGAATTTAACAATTAGTTTATATATTAATGGAAATGGTGACGTGTTGGCATGATACAGTTTCTATATTGGAGTGTTAGGCAAACTTATGACTAGCTTAAGAATTATGAAGCAATAGTTGTATTTGAATTTTGGTTACAGTCATGTGCAAATTAAGGGGAATCACAGATATCAATAAGTGTATTTTGCTGTGGATATGTGCAAGATAAAGGAGTTTTCATGTGGTTAGCTACCTGTTGGGTGCGTAAGTGAGAAGATGTTTTTTAACGTTGCTTTTGAAAATGGAGGTTGTGTCTGCAGTTCTAGAGTTTTCAGGCAGGGAGTTCCAGATTTTAGGCCCTTTTATGTACATTGAATTTTTGTATAGATTTAGTCGGACACGGGGAATATCAAAGAGATGTTTGTGTCTGGTATTATGTCTGTGGGTCTTGTCACAACTGTCAAGAAAGTGTTTTAGCTCAGGGTTAATGTTGGAATTTATGGTTCTATAAATGTAGATTGCAGAGTAGTAAGTGTGGATGTTCTGAACAGTGAGTAAGTTTAGGTCTTTGAAGAGTTGGGGTGTGTGTTGTCTAGCGTTGGATTGCGTGATTATTCTTACTGCAGATTTTTGTTGGGTTATTGGCTTTAGGTGGGTAATTGCTGTTGATCCCCAAGCACAAATGGCATATGTGGGGTAGGGATAGATGAGTGAATAGTATAGTGTGAGTAGGGCTGATTGTGGTACATAGTAATGTATCTTAGAAAGGATCCCCACAGTTTTGGACACTTTCTTTGTGTTGGATATGAGTGCTGAATTTCAGGTTGCTGTCGAGGTGAAGGCCCAGGAATTTGCCCTCATTATGTTTAGCAATAGAGTGTTGTTGATCTTAATGTTTAATTGTGCATCAACTGCTCTGTTACCAAACATAATATAGAAGGTCTTATCAGTGTCGAGTGTAAGTTTAAGTTTATTGGCTGTCATCCATGCAGATATTTTTAGTAATTCGTCGTTAACAATGGTGTTAAGCGTGGCAAGATTTGGGTGGGAGATGACATAAGTCGTGTCGTCAGCAAAGAGTATTGGTTTCAGGTGTTGATACATTGGGAAGATCATTAATGTGTAAGAGGAAGAGCAGGGGACCAAGGACACTTCCCTGTGGTACTCCAGTATCAAGTGGTCATGTCGAGGAGGTTGTGTCTTTAATGGTGACATACTTATACCTATTAGTAAGGTAGGATTTGAAATATGCAAGTGCATGACCTCTTATACCATAGTGGTCAAGTTTGTGGCGTAGGATGCTGTAGTTTACTGTGTCGAAAGCTTTCCTTAGATCAATAAAAGTCCTAATGGATATTCCTTATTTTCCAGTGCTGTGTAAAGCAGGTCTAAGAAGAAGAACTTATGCATTGTAAAGATGAACCGCATAGATAAAAATTAATGTACTGTATATCTGTATCTTTGTAATATAATAAATTACTTTTAACATTGTTGCTGGGTGTACCTCACAACCCACATTTATGGGTAATGGGATAGTTATGGTAATAATGATATAATGGAGATGAAAGAAGCTAGCAGATATAGTATATAATGAATGGTGTTTTATATGTAGTTTTATACTATTGTGTTGATCAGAAAAACAAAAAATGGATATATTTTTGTTGGGTAACATATAGAATGAAATGTCTTTTGTGCAGCACTTGTCAAGACATCAGCTTTTTAAATTGTGTATGATTCAGGATAGAGAGAATGGGAAAAGAACTGTCACTATAGCATGAACATAAGGTACAGGATAAAGATTATGAAAAAAGAACTATCACTATAGCATGAACATAGGATACAGGATAGAGAAAAGGGAAAAGAACTATCACTATATAAATAGAGCAAATACCCTTAACTTTTTCTTAATTTTTCACCTATCTTTAACAGTAAACCTTACCCCCAGTTCAATCCATGTGTGTGCATGCAGCAGCACAACATAGACTGCATTATTTTTCTTCCTGTGGCTCTCAACAATACCATTAGTTTTGCAGATCGCGAAAATCCCACTGTTGGTCCAATGTTGAAGAATGGCTACAATCGGGTAAGAATAGTATTAAATTTCGTCTCTCTCAAATCCTATTTTGTTTATGGTCAGTTAAAAAGAAAAGACCCAAAATTACATATAATCTGGTGAAATATACTTTTTAGTATATGAAATGATAGTAAGTACAGTGTAAAGTATTTAATTTTTTCTTATAGATTGTTACAGAAGTGTCCACTGTCGGTGGGGTTCTTAATGACCTCATCCAAATTGAACACTCGGACCTGACCAACCAGTGCCAGCTTCGAGCCATGCAGGCAGTGTTCTCAGCCTTGGATGCCTGTAAGGAAGTTGTGCATATAACTGATACTGAACACAGGATACAGGTAATATGTTTGACATGTTTTCAAAATATTCTCATAAATTTTGTTGTATATTTGAATTACTATTGAGCATTATTTAGAGCATATTTATACAGATTCTGTTTCGTTTTTATTTTTATTTATACTATGCTCTGTTGTAGTTAAGTGTGTTCTGGGATAGAGCACTGATGACCCACTAAGAACACAACCAGTACACTTCCACTCACCTCTCTAGGCCCCAGTAAGGTTTATCTCGCACTTTTCCACTCCTTCTCCCTCCAGTTTGCTTGTAATTTCTTGCTTACTGCAACTAGATCTTCTAGAAGCCATTCACACTTGTCAATATTTGCACTACTTTGCTACTTGATGAAAAATATTTTTCAAGGAAGATTACTAAGACTGCTTTACAGTGGACTAGTCCTTGGTGAGCCACCATGAATCGTCCAGAGATGAGTGTCCACAGGTTACATACCTATGAAAGTTTTGGGCACTTTCCAAGTGGAATGAAATACTACTTCCCTGATGGTCCATAGCATTCTTTAAGGCTTATTGGGCTTGGTGTGGTTGGTGGATAATTCACTAACCCTAGGCCCAAGTCTTGGATCTTCACCTGTGATATCACATAATGAATAAATAGTTGGCAGCTCAACTACTGGACAAGTAGCTGCTGGCATGGTGGATCTTTCGATGACATTTAAGGCTAAGTTTTCCGCTTACTCTTCTTTTGCATGAGCAGTGTTCATATACACCTTTGGCCTTTGAGTGAAAGCTCATGGCAGCTCCTCTTCTGGTCCCTATTCAAATAGCCTGGGCTTGCCTTTCCTGTGGTGTATGCATCACTACTCAGAATCTTTCTTCCCCAGGCCACCCATGACTCCTCCACTCAGAGTTCCAGACAACTTCAGCTCTCTGGGTGTGACTTGCAGTCCATCAATTAGCATGGGAAGGCACACTCTTTAAATTACACATGAGGAAATCAGGTTATTCTGCAATGACACGTTCCTCCCTATTTTTGTCATGCTACCCTTTTCCCTACATTGTTTATTTGGCAGCTACATGCCTCTCTTTTGATTTTCAAGACATCATTTGGATGGGCAGGGTGGAGAGAGTGGTTGGCACACTTCTGAGATTCTTTTGAATTTTCTTTGGATCAGCACATCACAGAGGCTCCTTTAGTGGTAAGACCTTGGATCAGCACATCAAAAAGGCTCCTTCAATGGTAAGACCTTTGATTAACACACCACAGAGGCTCCTTCAGTGGTAAGACCTTGGATCAACTCATCACTGAGGCCCCTTCAATGGTAAGACCTTGGATCAACATTTCACTGAGGCTCCTTTAATGGTAAGACCTTGGATCAACACATCACAGAGACTCCTTCAATGGTAAAACCGTGGATCAACACATCACTTATGCTCCTTCAGTGGTAAGACTTTAGTACATATCTAACCCATGTTTTGCTGCAGTATCAATATGTTTCAGAAACTCCTTCAGCTGTAAAACTTACTATTCAACCCAACTTCTGCCTCAGGATCAAGCCGGGTGTTCTTCAAATTTTTTCTAAATTTGTCTTTTTTGGCTTTTACTCCAAAATCATATGATTCTTTGTGGTGACACACTGGAACGTTTGACCCTTTATGGTGACACAGTGGAACGTCTTGACCATTTGTTGTGGCACAATGAAACGTCTGGCCATTTGTGGTGACACAATGGAATGTCTGATCATTTGTGGTGACACACTGGAACATCTGAGCCTTTGTGGTGACACACTGAAACATCTGACCCTTTGTGGTGATGCACTGGGATGTTTGACCCTTTGTGGTGATGCACTGGAATGTTTGACCCTTTGTGGTGACACAATGGAACGTCTGACCATTTGTTGTGACACAATGGAATGTCTGACCCTTTGTGGTGACACTGGAACATCTGACCCTTTGTGGTGACACACTGGAATGTCTGACCATTTGTGGTGACAGTGAAATGTCTGACCCTTTGCTGTGACTCACTGGAATGTTTTACTCTTAGTGGTGGCACACTGGAACATCTGATCCTTTGTGGTGACACACGAACATATGACCCTTTGTGGTGACACACTGGAACATCTGACCATTTGTGGTAACACACTGGAATGTCTGACCATTTGTGGTGACACAATGGAATGTCTAAATGTCTAACCCCTTTGTGGTGACACACTGGAACATCTGACCCTTTGTGGTGACTCACTGGAACATCTGACCCTTTGTGGTGACTCACTGGAATGTTTTACCCTTTGTGGTGACTCACTGGAATGTTTTACCCTTTGTGGTGACACACTGGAACATCTGACCCTTTGTGGTGACACTGGAACATCTGACCCTTTGTGGTGACACTGGAACATCTGACCCTTTGTGGTGACATACTGGAACGTTTGACCATTTGTGGTGACACAATGGAATGTCCGACCCTTTGTGGTGACACTGGAACATCTGACCCTTTGTGGTGACACTGGAACATCTGACCCTTTGTGGTGACACTGGAACATCTGACCCTTTGTGGTGACACACTGGAACATCTGACCCTTTGTGGTGACACACTTTAGCATCTGGATTTTCCTGTAACATCTATGAGGATCATGCTGAGGTAAGATCTGGTTGCTGTAGCTTGTCTGGTGTCCACACCTAGTTAGGCATTCATCATGGTTATCCTAGGGTTTAGAGATGGTATTCCTGAGCCTGGCTCATCAATCCAGAGACATTTATGGTATTCTCCATTAAGGTTCACATCATTGGTGTTTAATCCAGCATGATTGGGACTGCAAATGAAGTGTTACCCTGTCTGAGTCTCAGGACCATACTTGCTGCATGATACATTCACTCAATATAAATACCCCAGAATAACATACATATGTGACCTGATAGTGATCGTGGAAGTCTAGGTCAGATTGTCATCAGCAGATCTTCCATATATGTATCAAGGGCCTACATGTGGTTGCTTGCTGAGAGTTGCTTGTTCAGGTGCATAGTATTAATGCATTGTTCAGGTTTTTTCTGATTAGCATTGGCTGGCTTTGGCTGGCCACTTCAGTTGGGTGTAGGGCTTTGCTCAGAGTGTACAATAAGAGAATCTTCCACAATCTTACCTGGGCCAGCAAGTTGTGTAGCATTTTGGTTTGCAACCACCCTCGTCACTGGCCTTGAGCTGCTGTCTGTGACTTAGATACTGGATCCCTCCTCCATTCAAAAGCTGTCTCCTCTGTGATTGGGGTGCTGGTGGTTCAGTTCCTAGTGGGTCATCAGAGCCTCACCACAAAATAAATGTTTTTGAACAATGAAAAACCCATTTTTGCATCAGGGCCTGAGGACCCACAGAGACTGCCACCTCCCCCAACTGTTCTGCACTGGTTGTCAACTGATGTTTCAGCCAATAAGCTGGTCGCTTGAAGGCTCTGCTCACAGTAAGTGAGAAACGACAAGTAAAATGGAGGCAGGAGACAAAACTAAGTGGAAAAGTGTGAGATAAACATACTGCAGCCTAAAGAGGTAAGTAGAAGAGTCAGAGGATGTGTTCCTCTTGAGTCATCAGGGCAAGCAACAGCAATGTAATTATCATCTTACACACACATACACACACGCATGCACTCGCACGCACACACACTCGCATGCACATGCACGCACACTCACATACATTCACTCACATACATTCACTCACACTCATACATTCACTCACATACTCATATTCACTCGCATTCAGTCACATGCATTCACTCACATACATACATTCACTCACATATTTACATTCACTCACTCCTATCAGAAGTCACCACGATTGTTAAGTCACTTAAAAATAAATAAGAAAATTTGGCTCAAGTTAAATACAAATACAATTTTATATATTTTGCTCGTGTACATGGGTTTACATTACAATCATAAATTGAGGTGCAAGGAGAGCCTCTGGCATGCCTTGGTATTAGGGGCAGCTTAATCTTGGAGTAATTGAGTGAGTTTGAATTGGTAGATCGTTCATTACAAAATGATGATAGACACTGTAACAAGTGTTTAGTAGGATGGAACATAATAGTAAAAATTAAATTATCTTAATGAAAATAACATTGAGCATTTTGAGAGTAATTTACAGTTTGGGTATTTAGTTTAGGGTGATTAGGTGGTAACATAATTGTAAAAACTGAAATTATTTTATAGGAAAATAACTTTGAGCATTTTTGAAGGCAATTTACAGTATGAGTACAGTGGTACCCCGACTTACGATGGTCCCCAAACACACCCTTTTATGTAAGTTGATTTTTTTAAATGCTTTTGTAAGTGTAATTTTGGGGGTCTAAAAGGACTAGTCTATTTTACATAATTTCTTATGGAGATAAATTCGTTTGGTAATGGCACTTGAACAGCATTCTGGAATGAAAAAATATCGTAAGTCGGGGTACCACTGTATTTAGTTTAGGGTGAGTAGGTGGTTTTTGAGAAGAGTCTTAAATTGATTTTCAGACAAGGTTATTTTAGCATTTCCTGGTAATGAGTTCCAGATTCTGGGGCCCTTTATGTGCATAGAATTCTTACATAGGTTGCTGTGGACACGGGGTATATCAAAAAGTGATCTGTATCTTGTGTTATGGTCATGGGTCCTATTAAAGTTGGTGAGGAGAATTTTGAGCGGAGGGTTTATATTAGAATGTAGAGTTCTATGTATGTAGTAGGCACAAGAATACGTGTGAATGTTCTTTATGATGAGTAGTTTTAGGCTTTTGAATATTGGTGGAGTATGCTGTCTAGAGTGGGAATTTGTTATCATTCTGACTGCAGCCTTTTGCTGGGTTATTAGTGGTCTAAGGTGATTTAATGTTGTTGATCCCCATGCACAGATTCCATACGTGAGATATGGGTAAATGAGCGAGTGATATAGTGCAAGGAGAGCTGATTGAGGCACATAGTAGCGTATCTTAGATAATATGCCTACTATCTTAGAGATTTTCTTGGAAATTTGTTGTATGTGTGTTTAGAATTTAAGGCTACTGTCAATGTGGATTCCTAGGAATTTTTCCTCTGTGAGTCTTGTGATGGGTGAACCATTGAGTGTTATGTTAAGTGGAACATTTGTAACTCTGTTTCCAAACTGTATAAAGTAGGTCTTGTCAGTATTTAGGGTAAGTTTATTAGTTGTCATCCATGTCGATATTTTCTGTAATTCTGCATTAACAGTGCAAACGAGCAGCTCATGTTCTTTTGCCTGCTATTTCATTACTCTTTAACAAATCATTAGAAACCAGCACTTTCCCAGCACCACTTAACATAGCAAGGGTCACACCAATCAAATCAAAATCTTTATTTCCTTGTAAAGCTTACAATGTGTGGTTTACATGTTGAGAAATATTAATTACAAAGAAGACCACTAGCATGCCTAGGCATTTCGGGCAGACTAATACTAATTCTTGCTCTATATTGATATAGGTTATGGAGCAGTACATTTGAACATACATTATTAGATACATACATAATTAAATGCATACCTATTTAGGTACATACACAATTAGATTTAAATTAATTAGGTAGTACAAATCATATAATAATATTACAAATGGTAGATTTAGTGATGGGATTGGATTTGTCTTGGCATGATAGTGTTTCTATTAAAGCTCATATACTGGAAGAGTATCTTAGGCAAACGCAGTACTAATTTAAGATTTAATAGGCAATAGCTATACTATTAGGAATTTTATGTTTACAGTCATTTGGGTGGGTGTAAGTGTAAATTAGGGGAAATTACAGATAACAAGAGTAAGACTATTGTTTTGGATGTGTTCATGATACAAAAAGAGAATTAGGTGGTTTTCATTTGGTTAGCTGATGATGGGGTGTGTTAGGGAGATGAGATGTTTTTTAATGGTAGTTTTAAAAATGGTGGTTGAGTCTGTGGTTCTAGAGTTTTCAGGCAGGGAGTTGCAGATTTTAGGCCCTTTTATGTACGTACATCAATTTTTTGTAGAGGTTTAGCCGGACACTGGGAATGTCATAAAGCTTTTTGTGTCTGGTATTGTGTCTGTGTCCTGTTGCAACTATCAAGAAAGTGTTTTAGTTCAGGGTTAACATTAGAATTTATGGTTCTGTAAATGTAGGTTGCACAATAGTAGGTGTGAATGTTCTGTACAATGAGTAGGTTTAGGTCTTTGAAGAGTGGGGGTGTGTGTCTTGCATTGGATTGCGTGATAATTCTTACTGCGGCTTTCTGTTGGGTTATTATTGGCTTTAGGTGAGTTGCTGCTGTTGATCCCCAGGCACAAATAGCATAGGTGAGGTAGGGATAGATGAGTGAATAGTATAGCGTGAGTAGGGCTGATTGTGGTACATAGTAACGTATCTTGGAGAGGATCCCAACTGTTTTGGATACTATTTTTGTTATTTGTTGGATATGGATGTTGAATTTCAGGTTGCTGTCAAGGTGCAGGCCCAGGAATTTGCCCTCATTTTGTTTAGCAATAAGAGTGTTTCAATCGTTATGTTCAGCTGGGCAACACCTGTTCTGTTGCCAAACAGAATGTACAAGGTTTTGTCAATATTAAGTGAAAGTTTATTAGCAGTCATCCAGGTTGATATTTTTACTAGTTCTTCGTTAACAATAGTGTTGAGAGAGGCAAGATTAGGGTGGGAGATGACATAAGTCGTATTGTCAGCAGAGAGAATAGGTTTAAGGTGTTGTGATACATTAGGAAGATCATTAATGTATAAGAGGAAGAGCAGGGGACCAAGAACACTTCCCTGTGGTACTCCAGTATCCAGTGGTCTTATTGATGAGGTTGTGTTCTTAATAGAGACGTATTGCTGCCTGTTAGTAAGGTAGGATTTGAAATATGTAAGTGCATGGCCTCTTATGCCATAATGATCAGGTTTGTGGAGTAGGATGCTGTGGTCTACTGTATCAAAAGCTTTCCTTAGGTCAATAAAAGAGTCCTAATGGATATTCATTTTTTTTCAAGTGCTGTGTAAAGCAGGTCTAGCATTTTTACAATTGCGTCATTTGTGTTTTTGCTTTTCCTGAAGCCAAATTGGCTGAGGTTGAGGATGCTCTGTGCTGTTATAAAGGTTTTTAAGTGACTTAATAATTGTAGTGACTTTTGTGGGCTTGGTTGGTGCAAGATAGGAGGAGGTTGGAAAATTCCCATCTAAGTAATCGCTTGCTCGGGCATTGGTACCTGGGATTTTGCTGGCAAGATTTGATCCTATTGTTGAGAAAAAGTCATTTATCTTGTTAACTGTATCAATAGGCTGTAGTTGGGCTTCATTCGGCTTAGTTAGGACAATATCCCTAGTTTTTTTCAGTTTGTGGGTGCCTAAAATTTGAGTGTCTTCCAGGTCTTTTTTATATCTCCTCTTGTTTTGGTGAATCTGTTTAGAGTAGTACAATTGCTTGGCCTTTCTTATTAGGTTGGTGAGAACTGATGTGTATTGTTTAATAATATCTTTGTTTATTAAGCCCTGTCTTAATTGCTTTTCATGTTGATGTTTCTTATCAGTGCATCTTAGTATGCTGTTAGTTAGCCATGGGCAACCTGTCCATTTATTCATAATCTGAGGTGGGTAGATTGCATATTCTTGGACTGTAAGAAGGCGTTTGACACAGTTCCACACAAGAGATTAGTGCAGAAGCTGGAGGACCAGGCAGGGGTAACAGGGAAGGCACTACAATGGATCAGGGAATACCTGTCAGGAAGACAGTAACGAGTCATGGTACATGGCGAGGTGTCAGAGTGGGCGCCGGTGACGAGTGGAATTCCACAGGGGTCAGTCCTAGGACCGGTGCTGTTTCTGGTATTTGTGAACGACATGACGGAAGGAATAGACTCCGAAGTGTCCCTGTTTGCAGATGATGTGAAGTTGATGAGAAGAATTCAATTGGAAGAGGATCAGGCAGAACTACAGAGGGATCTGGACAGGCTGCAAGCCTGGTCCAGCAATTGGCTCCTGGAGTTCAACCCCACCAAGTGCAAAGTCAAGAAGATTGGGGAAGGGCAAAGAAGACCGCAGATGGAGTACAGTCTAGGGGGGCAGAGACTACAAACCTCATTCAAGGAAAAAGATCTTGGGGTGAGTATAACACCAGGCACATCTCCTGAGGCGCACATCAACCAAATAACTGCTGCAGCATATGGGTGCCTAGCTAACCTAAGAACAGCATTTCGACATCTTAATAAAGAATCGTTCAGGACCCTGTACACTGTGTACGTTAGGCCCATACTGGAGTATGCAGCACCAGTTTGGAACCCACATCTAGCCAAGCACGTAAAGAAGCTCGAGAAAGTGCAAAGGTTTGCAACAAGACTAGTCCCGGAGCTAAGGGGTATGTCGTACGAGGAGAGGTTAAGGGAAATCGACCTGACGACACTGGAGGACAGGAGAGATAGGGGGGACATGATAACGACGTATAAGATACTGAGAGGAATAGACAAGGTGGACAGAGACAGAATGTTCCAGAGATGGGACACAGCAACAAGGGGACACAGTTGGAAGTTGAAGACTCAAATGAATCACAGGGATGTTAGGAAGTATTTCTTCAGTCATAGAGTGGTTGGGAAGTGGAATAGTTTGGGAAGCGATGTAGTGGAGGCAGGTTCCATACATAGCTTTAAGGAGAGGTATGATAAAGCTCATGGAGCAGGGAGCGTGACCCAGTAGCGGCCAGTGAAGAGGCGGGGCTAGGAGCTATGACTCGACCCCTGCAACCACAACTAGGTGAGTACAACTAGGCGAGTACACAACCCCACACACACAACCCCCCACACACAACCCCACACACAACCCCACACACAACCCCACACACACAACCCCACACACACAACCACACACACACACAACCACCCACACACAACCACACACACACACTCAGATGAATCACAGAGATGTTAGGAAGTATTTCTTCAGTCACAGAGTTGTCGGGAAGTGGAATAGTTTAGGAAGCGATGTAGTGGAGGCAGGCTCTATACATAGCTTTAAGCAGAGGTATGATAAAGCTCATGGCGCAGGGAGAGTGACCCAGTAGCGGCCAGTGAAGAGGCGGGGCCAGGAGCTTTGACTCGACCCCTGCAACCACAACTAGGTGAGTACACAACCCCACACACACAACCACACACACACAACCACACACAACCACACACAACCACACACACACAACCACACACACACAACCACACACACACACAACCACACACACACACAACCACACACACACACAACCACACACACACACAACCACACACACACACTGGACCTAGTATTCACCTTGAGTAGTTCAGACATCGAGGATATCACGTATAAAAGGCCCCTTGGAGCTAGTGATCATTTGGTTCTGCGTTTTGATTATATAGTTGAGCTACAAGTGGAGAGGGGAGCAGGAATAGGAAGGGAGAAACGAAACTACAAAAGGGGGGACTACACAGGCATGAGGAACTTCCTACAAGACGTTCAGTGGGAGAGAGAATTGGCAGGAAAAACATTAAAAGAAATGATGGAATATGTGACAACCAAATGCAAAGAGGCAGAGGAGAGGTTTGTCCTCAAGGGAAACAGAAGTAACGGGAAGACCAGAACGAGTCCTTGGTTCACCCAGGATACAAGCCTGGTCCAGTCAATGGCTCCTTGAATTTAACCCTGTCAAATGTAAAGTCATGAAGATCGGGGAAGGGCAAAGAAGATCGCAGGCAGAGTATAATCTAGGTGGCCAAAGACTGCAAACCTCACTCAAGGAAAAAGATCTTGGGGTGAGTATAATACCGAGCACATCTCCTGAGGCACACATCAATCAGATAACTGCTGCAGCATACGGGTGGCTGGCAAACCTAAGAATAGCGTTCCAATACCTCACTAAGGAATCGTTCAAGACTCTGTACATCATATACGTCAGGCCCATACTGGAGTATGCAGCACCAGTTTGGAACCCACACCTGGTCAAGCACGTCAGGAAATTAGAGAAAGTGCAGAGGTTTGCAACAAGACTAGTCCCAGAGCTAAGGGGATTGTCCTATGAAGAAAGGTTAAGGGAAATTGGCCTGACGACACTAGAGGACAGGAGGGTTAGGGGAGACATGATAACGACATATAAAATACTTCGAGGAATAGATAAGGTGGACAGAGACAAGATGTTCCAGAGAGGGGACACACAAACAAGGGGTCACAGTTGGAAGTTGAAGACTCCTATGAGTCAAAGGGATGTTAGGAAGTATTTCTTCAGTCATAGAGTTGTCAGGAAGTGGAATAGCCTAGAAAGTGACGTAGTGGAGGCAGGAACCATACATAGTTTTAAGACGAGGTTTGATAAAGCTCATGGAGCTGGGAGAGAGATGACCTAGTAGCAATCAGTGAAGAGGCAGGGCCAGGAGCTATGAATCGACCCCTGCAACCACAAATAGGTGAGTACACACACACCACAATTAGGTGAGCACACACACACACACACACACACAAACACACACAAACACACACAAACACACACACTCGACCCCTGCAACCACAATTAGGTGAGTACACATACATCGGAGGAGGACCAAGCAGGACTTCAAACAGACCTGGACAAGCTTGACATCTGGTCTAGCAAATGGCTTCTCGAATTCAATCCCACCAAATGCAAAGTCATGAAGATCGGAGAAGGGCAAAGAAGACCGCTGACAGAGTACAGGCTAGGCGGACAAAGGCTACAAACCTCGGAAAAGGAGAAAGACCTTGGGGTGAGTATAACGCCAAGCACGTCTCCGGAGGCACACATCAACCAGATAACTGTGGCAGCATATGGGCGACTGGCAAACCTAAGACTAGCGTTCCGTTACCTTAACAAGGACTCGTTTAAGACACTGTACACCATGTACGTCAGGCCCATACTAGAATATGCAGCACCAGTCTGGAACAAACACCTGGTCAAGCACATAAAGAAACTAGAGGAAGTGCAAAGGTTTGCGACAAGGTTAGTTCCACAACTCAGGGGTCTGTCCTATGAAGAAAGGCTGAGGGAAATAGGACTAACAACACTGGAGGAAAGAAGGGTCAGAGGAGACGTGATAACGACATACAAAATACTGCAGGGAATCGACAAGGTAGACAGTGACAGGATGTTCCAGAGAGGGAACACAGAAACAAGGGGACACAACTGGAAGCTGAAGACTCAGATGAGTCAAAGGGATGTTAGGAAGCATTTCTTCAGCCACAGAGTAGTCAGGACAGGAAGTGGAATAGTCTAGAGAAAGACATAGTGGAGGCAGGAACCATACACAGTTTTAAGACGAGGTATGATAAAGCTCATGGGGCAGGGAGAGCAGATACCCAGTAGCGGGCAGCGCAGAGGCGGGGCCAGGAGCTGAGTCTCGACCCCTGCAACCACAATTAGGTGAGTACAATTAGGTGAGTACACCCACCCACACACACACACACACACACACACACACACACACACACACACACACACACACACACACACAGAGGTAAGGCAGGAGAGAGAAGGGTAGGTTGATTGCATTTTCCTGGACTGCAGGAAGGCCTTCGACACAGTTCCTCACATGAGATTAGTAAAGAAGTTGGAAGGACAAGCAGGTATAACAGGAAGGGCACTGGAATGGATCAGGGAATACCTCAAAGGGAGGCAACAACGGGTCATGGTGCGTGGTGAGGTATCACAGTGGGCGCCTGTGATGAGCGGTGTACCGCAGGGGGTCAGTCCTAGGACCAGTGTTATTCCTGGTATATGTAAATGACATGACGGACGAGATAGACTCAGAAGTGTCTCTATTCGCGGATGATGGGAAAATAATGAGGAGAATCAAATTGGAAGAGGACCAGGCAGGGCTGCAAACAGACCTGGACAAGCTTGACATCTGGTCTAGCAACTGGCTTCTCGAATTCAATCCCTCCAAATGCAAAGTCATGAGGATCGAAGAAGGGCAAAGAAGACCGCTGACAGAGTACAAGCTAGGCAGACAAAGTCTACAAACCTTGGCAAAGGAAAAAGACCTTGGAGTGAGTATAACGCCAAGCACGTCTCCGGAGGCACACATCAACCAGATAACTGGGGCAGCATATGGGGGACTGGCAAACCTAAGATTAGCGTTCCGTTACCTTAACAAGGAATCGTTCAAGACACTGTATACCGTGTACGTCAGGGCCATACTAGAATATGCAGCACCAGTCTGGAACCCACACCTGGTCAAGCACGTAAAGAAACTAGAGAAAGTGCAAAGGTTTGCGACAAGGTTAGTTCCACAACTCAGGGGTCTGTCTTATGAAGAAAGGTTGAGGGAAATAGGACTAACAACACTGGAGGAAAGAAGGGTCAGAGGAGACATGATAACAACATACAAAATACTGCGGGGAATTGACAAGGTAGACAGTGACAGGATGTTCCAGAGAGGGAACACGGAAACAAGGGGACACAACTGGAAGCTGAAGACTCAGATGAGTCAAAGGGATGTTAGGAAGTATTTCTTCAGCCACAGAGTAGTCAGGAAGTGGAATAGTCTAGAGAAAGATATAGTGGAGTCAGGAACCATACATAGTTTTAAGACAAGGTATGATAAAGCTCAAGGAGCAGGGAGAGCAGAGACCCAGTAGCAGACAGCACAGAGGCGGGGCCAGGAGCCGAGTCTCGACCCCTGCAACCACAATTAGGTGAATTAGGTGAGAGCGCACACACACACAGGGAGTAGGAATGCCACGTGGGCTAGTCACAACTTGTAGGGCTCTGTGAATATAAGTGTTTTTGAGGGCTACCCAAGGGTAATGCAGGGGTTATCAAGTGTGTCAGGGTAGTGAACAACCCTTGAAGCGATTTACGAGTTGCCCTGAGCCACATAAGTGTGGGGAGAGCCATAATTTTATAAGTGAACTAAAAATAAATATTTGGTGGCAGGGTCAGAGTGGGCCTAGTGTGCTCCAGGCGACGTTGCTACGTGTGTCATCCTAGAAAATAAAGTGAAATAAATATGTGACAAGTGAAAGAAATACAATGAATAGGTTATATTATATATCGACAAACGAAAGTGGATATACGCCAGAACATCACATCGAGTTGGACAATCTACAGGATAGTACACACTGGACAAGCTGCATCACATCGCA